>PVIW01001148.1:203705-333867 GCA_004026585.1 Noctilio leporinus
GTACCCTTTGCAACAACATGGATGGAACTGGAGAGTATTATGCTTAGTGAAATAAGCCAGTCAGTGAAGGACAAATATCATATGATCTCACCCATTACGGGACAATAATGAGCAAAACTAACAACAAGCAAAACAGAACCAAGTATATGAATACAAGGAATAGGCCTTCAGTGGTCAGGGGAAAAGGGGTTGTGGGGAGAGAGGAGGGGGGAGGCAGAGGCAAAGAAGGGGAGCAGCTTAGACAAGAACCTAGTTTAAAGGAACCATGGACATGGACAACAGGTGGGATTGACTTTGGGGGGAATGGGTGGGTGGAGGGGGACAGAGGGGAGCAAAAAGGGGATGGATGTAATACAACAACAATAAAATTAAAAAAAAATGGTTTTGAGAGGGAGAAATAGTAAAAGTGTGGAATAGAAACAAGTCATAGCAAAAGAACAATAAAACAACAAAATAAGAAGAGAAATGAAGAAGGTAAAGTGGAGTAAGGGAAAAGCAAATAATGAGATTTGAAATAAATTAAAACTAAAAACTACTGTAATAATAGCTACAAGGTTTAAGGAAAAGAAATGAATATTAAAAGGCTATCCAAGGACTTTTGATCAAGATCATTGTATAGGCAGACATGGCTCACCTCTTCACACAATCACACCTAAATTACAGCTAAAATATAGAACAACCATTATTCAGAACCATCAGAAATTGAGTTGAATGGAAGTCTGACAACTACGGAATTAAAGAAACCACATCCATCCAGACAGGTAGGAGGGGCATAGATGCGAAACAAGCTGTGTAAAATTCCTGAGGAATCCTAAACCCACACAAGGCCCCAAGCCCTGGGTTTCAGTTCCAGGAAGATAAACCCCCACAACTTCTGGTTGCAAAATTCAGCAGGGATTGAGTCAGTGGAAGAAAATTCTGGAGCCCCTAGCAGTTCTTCTTAAAGAACCCACACATTGACTCACCTACTAATACTCACTCCCTCTGAGCTCCAGCACATAGATATCTGCTTGAAAGTCATCGGTGGCATACTGGGAAAAAGTGAAATGTCTGGCATCAAGGTGAGCAAAGGTCATTGTTCCTCTCTAAACCCTTCCCCAACAGATCAACAGCGCCAGCAAGCTAGTGCCACAAGTGCCATATCTAAGCCTCCACCCACCTGGCTAACACTGTCTGACACACCTTAGAGATCCCCAGAGACTCCATCCCACCCAATTTATTGGCCCACCTAAGCTTCTCTTTCCGTGTGAATGGTAGACCTTGGGTCACACTTTACAACATCCTAAATCCTATCAAACAAGCAACAGCTGGCCGCAGTGAGCCCCAGAGCTGGCATTAGCAGCAGCCAGCCTAGATTCACAGCTTTGCTTTACCTGGGAGACTCCTAGCCCAGCAAAAGTAACAGTCAACACAGATTGCTTTATAGTTTCTGTGGAGTGGCCTCAGGTAAAACACAGGTCGGGGCTGACCTTGGCCTGCATCACCCAGGACAGCTCAAGGCCAGCGTACCCAATGGACATCTACAGACCACATCAGAGCATCACCACTCTAGCCTTGATCCTTCATAGAGGGTGGAAATTGGTAGTAAATGGTCATAGCTAATCCTTGCAGCTGAATGGCCTGGGTAAATCCCTCCTATTGATCTGCCAACAGCAACCAAGGCTCAACTGCCAAAGAAGGATGTACTCAGCCCACACAAAGGGCATACCTTTAGTACCCAGCACAGGTGATAGGAGAGGCTGTGCCACTGAACCCTATAGGATACCCGCTACATTAGGCCCCACTGCCAAGACATGGAGTCAAAGCAGCTCTACATAATACATAGAAACAAACACAGGAAGGCTACCAAGATGAGGAGACAACGAAACATGGCCCAAATGAAAAAACAGATCAAAACTCCAGAAAAAGAGCTAAATGAAATGGAGAAAAGCAGTCTATCAGATGTGAAGTTCAAAATATTACTTAGAAGGATTCTCAAGGAACTTCGTTAGGACCTCAACAGCATAAAAAGACCCAGTCACAAAGAATACACTAATTGAAATAAAGAACAATTTACAGGGAAAAAACAGAAGAGTGGATGAAGCTGAGAATTAAATCAATGATTTGGAAAATAAGGAAAAAATAAATAAATAAACAACCAGAACAAGAAGAAGAAAAGTGAAGCCAAAAAATAAGGACAGTATAAGCAGTCTCTGGGTAACTTTAAGAGTCATCACAGGTTGCTGGAAGGTGAAGAGAAAGAGCAAGAAATTAGAAGTCTATTTGAAAAAAATAATGAAAGAAAACTTCCCTAATTTGGTTAAAGAAATAGACATGTAAGTCCAGGAAACACAGAGACTTCAAACAAGATGGATGCAAAGAGGCCCCTCCAAGATACATCATAATTAAAGTGCCAAAGGTTAAATATAAAGAGAGTATCTTAAAAGCAGCAAGAGAAAAGCAGTTAGTTACCTACAGGAGAATTCCCAAAATACCATCTGCTGATTTCTCAAAAGAAACTTGGCAGTCTGGAAGGGACTGGCAAGAAATATTCAAAGTCATGAAAAGCAGGGACCTACAGCCAAGATTGCTCTACCCAGCAAAGCTTTCATTTAGAACTGAAGGGCAGATAAAAAGCTTCTCAAACAAAAAACAAAAACAAAAGCGTTAAAACAACTAAAGGAGCTCATCATCACCAAACCATTATTATTTGAAATGTTAAAAGGACTTACTTAAGAAAAAAAATCAAAGGTATAAACAATAGAATTATGAAAATATATATCTATCAATAATTGACTCTAAAAAACAAAGTAACAAGAACAGAGACAGAATCTTGGATATGGAGGGGGATTGGGAAGTACAAATAGGTAGTTACAGAATAGCCATGGAGATATAAAGTACAGTATAGGAAACAAGAGTACCGAAAATTTCATATGCATGGCCCAGGGACATGAATAATGGCGGGGGATTGCCTGAGGGAGGGACTGACGGGTGCTGGCAGGAGTGGGGCAGTGGGGGGAAAGTCAGAATAACTGTAATAGCATAATCAAGAGCATATTTTTAAAAGCTATGCAGAAGGGGAAATAACGCACATCATAAAGACTGGTAGAATTCATCTCCATAGAATACATAGAATTCATCTCCATATTTCACACTGTTTTCTCATTCTGGATATTCCCCTGGCAATGTCAGGTGGCGTCCTGGTCTGGCCCTCCACAGCCTGTGTGAGACTACAAGTGGTCCACACAGCCTGTGACTGTCTGATTTAGAGCTGGCTGGTCCCACTTTCAGCCCTGCGGGCTTTTCATCAACCCAGAGCCCAGGAGTAGTTCATTTAATGACCTGAGAGCACTGCTAGTACCTTCTCCACCTGCCCCCAGAGGGGGCCTCTGGTGTAACCAGGATGGTGGGTACCCTGTGTCACCCCTGAGGGGCACCCTTTAGTCTTCTGGGAAGATGGTAGGAATGTTACCCTCCCCCTTGCCAGACGTCTTGATCTGTCCCAGATTCTTTCCAATAATGTATGTTTTTTGGTGAATTAGCTGGCTGTTTCCTGTGACGGGCCAATCTGTGTAAAAGGGGCAGCTCTTTTCTGCCTGGAATAGACACCAGCTGAGGCTGGGCAGGGTCCTGAACACCCCTTGTTGCCCAACTCTAACCTCTGTTCTGTCAGTTTCAGTGGCTCAGGGCTCAAGGACTAAGTAGCTCATTGTGTCCCCTAAAGGGCCCTTTCAGAGCTTTCCCTTCTTTCCCTTGTGGACATGCCCCCGCAGGGGCTTCTGAGCCTGGTCTCTCTGATCCGCAGGGCCTATAATTCTGCTAGTGGGGGTTGGGCTCTCAGATCTTTGGAGGGCGACCTGACTGATTGCATCCAGTCCCCAATCTGCTGCTGTGTCACTGGAGACTAGGCCTGAACTACAGTCGCCTGCTCACCAGCTATGCTGGGGTGGTTCTCAGAATCCCATCAACATGACTATCCCTCTGAGTTCTTTGTTTGCAGAGCCACTGTGCCCACGCGCACACAAGCACCCATCCCTACCAAGCCTGGAGTCTTGCCTCAGTTCTTTTAAAAGTTGCGGCAGCACGGAGGCGGGGGAGAGGGGGGCTCTACTCCATGCGCCAACCCTCCCCCCAAATGAGTAATTCTCTCCCGGTCAGCGCTGGCCACGCCTTGTCAGAGCCTCCAGCAGTTTAAGAGAGTTTCTCTCTGGGTCTCTCCCAGGTGGCACTGGGAAGAGTCCCTCATTGATACCGTAACGCCAGCGGCACTGGGGTGCCCTCACCGCTCCCCCGTGTGCCCCGCCCTGCTCTCACTTCTTAGCTGCTGGATGTTGAAGGTGGTGTGCGGTTTGGCTGCAAGACTGGTCGGAGCCTGGGAGCACGTGGAAGGACTTGCAGCTACTCTGCAGCCTTCTTGGATCGCTCTCCTCCGGCGCCTTGATTTACTTCTATTGAGCCAAATTGCTTACCTAACAACTATACAGTAAACACATTGCAAAAAATCAGGGACAGTGGGTAGCTGCGAGCCAGGTGATATCTTCTTCAGTGCCATCAAAGCACTGGGACGTTTGTACGGCCACACAACACTCCGCCACACGGGTGTATATTAATTTGGTGGCTTCTGCTCCCTTCCCGCTTCCCCCGAAAGAGGAACAGGAAACTTAAAGTTAAAACTTGTTACTCCACATTTCAGTCAGGTCTTTTAGGTGAGTAGCCCAGGCTGGCACCCAACTGTATTCTTAACTCCATGAAACTTCCATGAGCGAAAACTCTACTTGTGACAAAAAAAATCAAAAACAATGTTGAGCAAGTCAGTCTTTGGCCAAACATTTCTTACTTGCTTGAGTGCCTATGTGTACACACACACACACACACAATTACTAAAGTATCCTTCAAATATGCTATTCATTGGTAAGAAAAGTTGAATACCCAGAAGCAAGGTAAAGTCTGAAAACAACTTGTAAACCATGAAGTTACAGTGAACTTGGGTTTACTCTTACTGCTTCCTCTCTATAACTCTTATCCTCGAAGACTAAGAATTTTACCTTGGTCTCAATGATGTACTTTTGTACTTTGGAAAGAAACCTACTGAAAACTGCTACCCTTGAATTGCTTTCATAGTGGAAATTTTTACTAACGGTAAACAACTTGCATCATTCATTTGAGCAAACAAATCTTAACAGCTAAGGCTGAAATGTCTTTAATGTCCTTTCACTTTCCCCCTTCACCTGCTAAGCGTTCTGAGGAAATGAAAGTATCTTACCTTGGTGGTATACTTTACAATTTACCTAGCACTTTCCTTATTATTGCTTACCAAAAAAAAAAAAAATCTTGTACAACAGGAAAAGTAGGTGTTATTTTCAGTTATATCTTGAGGCAACTGAGATTAGAGGAGGGTAACAGTTGACCCAGAGTCAAGTCCCAGTAGCGGAAAGTGTTCAGGCAGTCAGACCTCCCAGATTTTCATCGACTTCTCTTTCCCATAACTGCACTATAGAGTTGTGACATAAGCTGAATAAGCAGAAGATAAAATTGAGTTATAGTTCTTGAATGAAAACTCCTGGAACCTAGTCAAGCTACCAGAACTTCTGTGCACTAACTCAGACACTTCTAATTTGGAACATACATTTTCTTGAATTACCAAAACCAACTTATGTTCCCTGAGAAGTACTTAGCAAGGTTAGAAAGTTAAAGTAATAAACAGTGAGATAGCAAGCCATTGGGGGACAGTTCCATGAAACAAAAATGCCTGAGTTCCTTTTCTAGCATTGTCACTGACTCACTCACTGTGTTCCCCCTGGCAAACTCTCAAATGTCAGCTTCCTTTTCTGTCAAGTAAGAATAATAATACATGCTCCCATAACCTCCCAGGGTTCTTTGAAGAACTAGGCCAGATAATTTATGGTGCAGTTGAAAAGAATGTCTCCATACAAATGAAAGGCCTATAGTTGAATTACTTGACTAGCAATTTCAGCTGCTTAAAACCATGTGAATAATAAATAGGCTTAGCATTGTGTGTGTGTGTGTTTTATTTCTGGTAAAATTCAGAAAACTATAATTAAATAATTGTGTGCTCCTTTCTGATGTTCTTTACCCAATTCGGTTTTTGCCTGAACTCTTCTCTTTATTAAAGATAACATTGAAGGCGAGATGTATACCGAAGGATATATTTAATGATTTGTTTTTAGTTTGAAGAGAGTAAAACAAGAATCCAAAATTGGGCAGGATTCAATCCAAACAGATTTTGTAGTAAACTGTTCTCTCCAGACTGAAAACAGAAACAGAAATGCTAGGAATCTGTGCAGTTTTGGCATGAACTTTCCAGTATACAAGTAAGACAAAGAGGCAAGAAAACCATATTCCCATTAGCACTCATTTAATATCATTATCTAAAAGCTGGCAAGAGTCCAGGAAGATATAATAATTTTGTATGTGGATGACAAAAAACTGTTAGTGAGAGAACTCATTTTTATTAAAATAGCACTTGGTAGGCTCTAATTAGGTGAAAGAAAGCACTGTTCAACCTTCAGATGCCCAACCTAGAAAGCCCCGAGGGTGTGAACAGTTTGATAAAACTAAGAAATGATTTGATACATAGAAATTTTTGAAACTTTGAAAGGGTGGAAAATGGTAAACAACAGAACTCAATTTGCTACGAAGGTTACAGAGTGGAATATTAATACCAGAAGGACTACTTTACCTTTTATTCTTTAAGTCATATTTAAAGCTATTATACATTTTATTCACTTACTTTTATTATACTTTATTTACTTTGCACAGTATTTCGATTTTGGGAATAAATGTCTCAGCCTAAATTTTGGTACTGAGACTCAGGTAGAATTTAAAAAATGCTTATCACAGAATTAGGAGTTGAGCTGTATACCAATGCCCACACTTTTTATTGTATTACCCCACATTGTACCCCTTTGTGGCTTTTGACTCCATAATTTTGTGTCTTGTAATTAAATGTGAGAATGTAATTCATCAGAAGAAAACAACCTGACAGGAAAGTAAAAGGAGGAACTTATGTGCTCTACAATAGGGACTTTTGAACAAATTATGGTAGATTAACTAATAGAATAGACTATACATAGCATAAAAATGATGACATGTCCCATTAATGAGAGTTGAATTTATGCGATTAATCTACACCACCTTCCCAAACCGATGGGGGATTCAAGAGTTGAAAAATATTAGTTTAGGGAATAGCTAATAAGTGTAGTAATCAATGCATGTAAAAAGCTATTGTTATACAATAATAATAATAATAATAAAAACTATTGTTTCAGCAACTAAAGATATTACCCACCTTGACTCCAAGAGACCATAAGCACTTCCACATTTGTGCCCCAGGAGGACTGCAGGCAATCAAAATAGTATCTGAGCCATTGTGCTCCAGAGTGAAACGACCACTGCCCAGAACACAGATCAAAGGCCACCGCCCAGGACACAAATGAAACAACTGCAGCTTTTATCTCATTAACTTTTCCCCCAAATTCCAAACCCCTTACTTTTCTTCTTACAAAAAGGGCCAGTTTAAAATGGAATTTAGAATGGTTTGTTAGGGTGCAAACCCTCTGTCTTCTCAGATCACCAGCCATCTGAATAAAACTCCCGTAAAAATTCAATCCTTGTCCCTACAAATTGGTTCTGGTAGGTGATGGGCAGCATGAATGCTGGCTTTTCTCATTTCAAGACTGATCCCAAATGATAAGGAAGGAAGAATAAAAAAAAATAAACCATGAAGAAAATATGAATGAAAAGTACATCTGATAAGAGCTAGCAACAAATTTTTGGAAAGAAGAAAGCATCCAACATGTGTTACTAGACTGAAAGGGCAGAGAGAGGCAACTGCAACCAGAGCAAAGCAAACTGGCCCGCAAGTGCAGAGGCTTGGGACACTACGGTACTAGGCAGGAGGCAGGACAGGACGGGGCTTGGGAAAGCCAGTGACTTTCTATTCAACACTCAGTCCCAAACATGTTCCCTCTTCCCCCACTCCAGGAAGAACACTGATTCCTTTGAGTGTGGAGGTGTGGCCATGTGATTTGGAGGAAAACTGGAGCTAACACAGGGAAACAGGAGGCAGACCTGGGGACAACCGGCCCAGCTGGAGCGCAAGGGCAGGGGGGCTCTGTTAACGTGAGTTCTGTGCTGTCCTAAAAGGGCAGCCTAGAGACACAAAGATTACTCAGAGAGCACTTTGGTTTTTAAAATGCCTGGTTTAGTAAAGCACTTGAGTTGGCTTAAAGATAACATTATTCTTCTATTTGTAAATCTAGAAAATTTTAATCAGTTCTGAGCCATCCTTTTATGAATATTTAGTCTCATTTACCAACTTGATTCATGATAACTGTTTAAGCATTTGAAATTGCACTTTAAATGTCTGACAAATATTCCAAGGTGATGGTATACTTCTTAGAAATCAAATAAAGTTTAATTTTGACTAAAAAATTAAATCAGTTATCCATCTTAAAATTCAAATATGCCAATTGACCAAGTTTTCTTACATAACATGGCAGCATAACATGCAAAGTGCAGAGATTTCTTAACAGGGAAAGTACTGTTGCTTTGAGTCCCTTAAATGTTCTACATAATTCTCAATCTTTCCAGGGTTAAAAGTTAAACAATTGTTTCCCACTAAGGAAAAAATTGTTAGCCACAATCAGAATATTTATTTATTTATTTATTTTTACTTTTTTATTTTTTTAAAGATTTTATTTCATTACTTTTAGAAAGAGGGGAAGGGAGAGAGGCAGAGAGGGAGAGAGGGAGAGAGACATCAATGTATGGTTGTGTTTCACCTGGCTCCAGCCACAGACCTGACTGGAGACCTGGTTTGCAACCTGGTTATGTGCCCTGGCTGGGGAATCGAACCTGCGACCTTTGGGTTCATAGGCTGGCACCTCCACTGTGCTACCAGCCAGGGCTGCACAATCAGAATATTGAAGTTACCATCCCACATCATTTTTGTGACCATCTTTTTGGCTTGTTCAAAGTCTCTTTGCGTTCAGAGAAGACCCTGACCTGGTCAAGGTCTATGCCTTCAGTGTTGATGGGACTTACTGAGCACTGTTATAGTTGCTATGTTCAGCACTTTATGGCCTAAGGAGGGAGGTTTTTAAGTAGCCTGCCATCTCTTAGATTGAAATTTACCTTACCTAATTTTTCTATTCATACAAGTCTTTATGTCTGCCACCATCTAATTTAGCTATATGACTTGATTTGAATTAATTTTTTTAGTCTCTATGTATATACACCTCCCTGCTTAATTTTAAAAACTGAACTTTATAAATCCTTTATTCAAGTTTTTCTTTTTTTTTTTTTTTTAAGATTAAAAAAATTATTATTTTTTTGAGAGGGGAAGGGAGAGGCAGAGAGGGAGAGAAACACTGATGTGTGGTCGCCTCTCATCTGCCTCCAGCTACGGACCTAGCTGGTGACCTGGCTGATGACCTGGCTTGAAGCCTGGTTATGTGCCCTGGCTAGGGAATTGAACCAGCGACCTTTTGGTTAACAGGCTGGAGCCTTATCCACTGTGCCACCAGCCAGGGCTCAAGTTTTTGTTGACAGGTAGAACCACACAACTGTTAGAAATAGTAAGATGACATTAATTTCTGAGTATCTGTCATTGTTTATTTTTTCTTGTTTTGTGAGCCCAACTTTTAAAGTCATTCTACTGACAAGAAACAGTAAAGAGATATTCAGGGGAAAAATTGAAACTAATTTGTTAACCATTATGTTGAAAATATTGAACTCTATAAACCATTAAAGAATTTGAAGAACTCACCATACGTACATTGGATGGAGACCAATGAAATAACTAATTCCAAGATGACAAATGTTGTGTAAGGAAGGAAATGAAAGTAGTATATTACTTGACTCAGTAATAAGCAATATTTACATAGTCACTAGTAAGTATTGATTAATGATTTAACAATATTATAATATTTGAGGGTAAGAAGGAAAATTAGAGAGCTAAATTCTTACCATAATAAGTCAATAGATAATATCTAAAACTGATAAATCAAAACAAGTATATAAGATTAGTATATAAAAATGTGGAGACAAATATCTAATAAAAAGCTAGAAAACTGGAAAGGAAATTACTTTAGATAATGAAACTTGGACAGGGGTGAGTAGAGGTTAAGGAAGAAAGAACAATATATGAAATATGTGTTTTATTTATTACTTAAATACAATTTTTAAAATTTAAAATAAGATGCCAGAATTTTAAAGTGATACATATGAACATTATAGCTACTATGTAACATGGGGAAAATGTCATCTAATATGGAACACAGGACCAGGAAACAGGAAAAACAAGATGGTATGTTTATTGTACTATGATTACAACTATGTAAAGATACCTGAGAACAGTAAGTGGAAGAGGCCACAGAAAAATTAAAACAGTCTTATTAGGATAATGGGATAATGAAATGCCTTTAAGAAGATTCCTAACTTCATATTGTAATATTAAGTCAATATGACTTTATTTTGAAAAGCCTCTACAATTTACAGAGTACACACTTTATTTGGGATTCTATTAGGATGAAAATCAACTCTGTCTCCAGTAGTTTGCATGTCAATGTTACGAAGTTCTTTAAGCCTCTGCAAATTAAAGCCTGCCCTCAAGGCCAGCCCAGGAACATTTATGAGGTCATTGGTTGCCTTTCCTATATTCCCCTGTAAGCACCTGTTCCTGCTCTGTTGCTTCTATGCCACAGTAACACACCACCATCTACTTCCTCAGACAAAAATTCTCCTGGGATGTCGACTCTCCTGTGGTTTTCTCATCCAATTTGCAAGTTGCTAGTTTTTAATGTCAAGATTCTCTTTAGTGTGATTTTCCTAACATGGGAATGCCCTGTATGTGCCCTGGATTGTATGTGCCCTGGTATAGTTTTGTGTTTGCTTCTTTTTGTGGCCCTGCACAGCTAATCATGATGAGCAGGCATGAGATTTTACAGTTCTGGTTCACAGTTCAGAACCCTTGCTGCTCTCTCCTTTATGAACGGAGCCCAGTTCCAGCAACTTGCTCTGCATATAGTCTGCAGCCTCCACCCCTATCATCCCTCCTCGAGAGCACCATTAGGGGTTGCTTACATTAACCAAACGATCTTTGAAAAATCAGGGATGGAGATAACCTTTGCACTCCTTGAACAGAAAGACTTCAGCTTGATTTACCTGTTGATTCCTTTTATGTTTCTATTAGCTTCTGGTTTTAATTTCTTTCTTTGAAGCTGTTACATGCTTTTCCCCAAAAGTACTTTATCCAGACTTTTTAAGTGTTTGGAATGGAAGAGTTACTCAGTCATTTTGCCATGGACTCTGATTACTTCAGCTACCTTGGTTCCTACTAGATAGTACATTTTTTGAAGAATGGAAACAGGACTTTTTATATTTATGTCACTAGGGTTTGGCATAGTAGCTGGTTTGTAATTGGCCTCAGCACACCTTTGATGAAGGAGTGCCTGCTCTCTGAGGACCAGAAAACAGGCATTTGATTCATTATGGGTTAATGGCTGGATTAATGAGGTGAGCTTTGCAAGGGCATTTGCATTTAAAAAGGGCTATCTGTGTTCTGGTAGGAGAGTTCATTAGGCTTCTAAACCATCTCCTTGCCCCCAATAGGCTCTCCAGTGTTGATATTTCTGGGACTAGCTCTACCAAGTTGGTGAGATGCTACAAATTCCTCCCAAATTCCGGCACCTAATTGGCAACCCACTTTTCTGATCTTTGTGGTAGCCTCTTGGCCCAGCCGTCATATGAGGTCATTGGATTCCTATGGGTTACTCTAGTTTTCTAGGGATTCTTTTTTTTTTTTTTTTGGTCAAAAGGGGTAATCACCAAGTATTATAATAACATTCTATCAGGTTTTTTTTCTTCCTCATAGAGCAAGGGAAATACTTTTACATGCAGCACTGGTCAGATTATCGGGGCAGGTGCTAACCAGAAAAAGAACTTTCTGAGACTCACAACATTATAGAGTGTAAGAGAGTGATCAGAACCCAGATGATCATTTTACAGATTAATTTTACAGTTATTCAGTTTAAACAATCAATCAGATAAGGGGAAGAATGCATATGCATGCATATGCATTAGGAATATGAACGGTATTCTATACATGCAAAAATCTACCCTTACAGTTTTCTGCTTTTACATCAATCTCTTGGACTAAACTACCCACACTGATATTGGGTATAATGCTTTTTTTTGCTGTAAAAACATTCTGTAGCTGTATTTCATTCATTTTCAGCTAACATTAAAAATAGTTGTCTTTACAATATCAACTAATATGCAGAACTAAATGCATTCTGGGTAAAAGAGGGGTTATTACATAAATATTGTTGCATTATTTCATTATTATAAACATTGAAGCATTAACTGTATTAACAGTAAATTCCTCAAAAGAGTCTCTGGGGAGCAAGAGGGAGTGATAATGGGAATTATTTCAGTAACTATTTTTTTATTAGTGTTCAAAAAACACTTGTTGACTATGATGAAGGAAGCAGCCAGTGACAGAAGGAACAGGTGAGGTCTAGGAGTCTGAAGAAGAAGGGAAAGGAAAACAAGCTCATGCTAATTCTGAGACGAAGCAACCTGTGGATGCCGGGGTCCAGTCATGTATGGAGCACTGCTGTCCACACAGCCTGCCAGCAAGCCCTTACTGTATACGCTCTACAGCAATGACCTTGATCTCTAATGGCTGAAAGAAAACCATTATAACCAGGAAGCTCAATACTCATTTTTACGTGAACAAATCCTACTGCAGAGAATAGAATCAACGCATCTATCTATTCAGTGCCCTGTGCTCATGCTCAGCAGGTGTAAAGAACACCTGGTAGCATCTCAGTGACATGATTGCAAGCTTGACACTTACCATCTCTTACAGAGCTTCTGAAATGACTCCATGCTTCCCTTGAAGCATGCGACTTGTTCTACTTCCACATTTTAAAATGTTGGTTGCATTTCCCATAGGTGGTGCCAATTATTCTCTTCTATTGTGGGGCTTATTCTTTTTGTGGCTCTTCCATTTATGCCAGTGGGAGGTAGGTAAGGCATATGGAACTTTCAAAAATATTTCTAAATGACCAGTGAAGAATCAGTTATGTAAAATTGTGGGGGGGTTATAACATTTAAAACTCCTAGGTCTCGTTTTATTGACATCAATTTTAAGCCAGGCTTTATAGGACAAATTAGCATTTCTACCTGTAGTGAAAGAGACAGTCTTTAATTATCTGGCTTACAATTTCTTCATATTAGCAATTATGTTTTTGTTGTTTTAAATTTTTTTAAAGATTTTTTAAAATTTCATTATTTCTAGAAAGAGGGGAAGGGAGAGAGGCAGAGAAGGAGAGAGACATCAATGTATGGTTGCCTTTCTCCTGACTCCAGCCACAGATCCTACTGGAGACCTGGTTTGCAACCCCCTGGCTGGGGAATCGAACCTGCAACCTTTGGGTTCGCAGGCTGGCACCTTACCCACTGCGCTACCAGCCAGGGCAGCAATTATGTTTTTTGACAATGGTAAAGCCTGTGTTACTTTATTCTCTCTGCCTCACCTCATTCTCTTTCTCCTTCCTTTCTCCCATCCACCTTTATCACTGCTATTCAACATTGACTAGCATGAGAAATATCTATGGTTCTTAAAGATTTCATTTATTTATTTCCAGAGACAGGGTATGAGAGGGAGAGAAACACTGATATGAGAGAAAAACATTGATCGGTTGCCTCTTGCACACCCCCAACTGGGGACCTGGCCAGGAATCTAAATAGCTGATCTTTTGGTTTGTAGGTTGGTGCTCAATCAACTGAGCCACACTGGCCAGGGCAAAAAAATCTATGGTTTTTAAAAGCAGCAAAAACACTTTCAGAAAACACACAGATTATTTTCTTTAAAAAAAAAAAAAAAATTATCCTTCCATATATCAAGTACTGCTGAAGCACCTCACACAGAATGATAAACAGCCTATTCTCCTTGTGGAGATACATCCTTGTAAGTGCTTTAAAATGGGTATCTAAAGTGTACATCCATTATCACACAACTGTGTCATTCATACCACACAATATGATATGGATGAGTGGGATGGCAGGCCTGATTTTATTTTGTTAAATACTGATTATTTTCTCTGTTTTAATAATTACCATATTGTCTTGTTTTAAATATTCTTTAAAAGTGAATACTCTTTTTAAGGGAATTCTTTAAAGGGAATGACAGAATAACCTTGATTTGTTTTTTTGTCAGATTGTTACTAGGCAGGCTATTCCCATGGCAACAAAAGCAACCGTGAAAGACTATTGGGAGCTGTCTAGGACATCCTTGACTGTAAAAAATGTTGAAATATTATTGAAAACAAAGGCCTGGTTGACATTTGAACTATACACAACTCTATTACAACAAAACACATACAATGTTTCAAATCTATTCTTCCGTTTATAGTTATTATCATTTCATTTGACACTGAAAACATTTTACTGCAGGCAGGACTGGTATTAATATCACTTAAAAAAATAGAACAGTGAGAAAACATGGCTGCCTCTTTTCCTCTTTCTTCTTGTTATAAAAGATATAATGTCCAGTTTGAAAATAAAGAAGAAATCATTTCTCAATATAAAATACTAACTGCAAATAGCCCTGGCCAGGTGGCTCAGTTGGCTGGAGCATCATCCTACACCAAAAGGTCAGTGGTCAGGGCCCATACCTAGGGTGCAGGTTCAATCCCCAGTCAGGGTGCATATGGGAGATAACTGATCAATGGTTCTCTCGCACATCAATGTTTCCCTCTCCCTTCCTCTCTTTCTAAAATCAATGAACATTTCCTTGGGTGAGGGAAAAACAATTACCCTCAAATGTAAAACAAATATATATTGTCTTCAACAAAACTAGAAAACACTTGTATCCTCAACTATAATATATGAGCAAGACCTAAGAATAAAGCTCAGACAGGAAGATGCCTGAAGAGAATGTTGACACCTTTAGATCTCAGTCATCAGAACAAGAGACCCCAAAACAGATGGCATAACCTGCCCCTCAGAAGCAACAGGATTGCCAATAGCAGGAACTTACTGGAGACTGCCTGGGACCAAAGAGCAGCAGGAGAGGCAAAGCCAAAGAAGGGAATGCAGAGACGTCACCTTTATAAGGAGCAGTCTGTAGATGAGACAGAATGGGGAAAAGACTCCAAAGGTGAGAGAATGAAAGGCCACAACAGCAGCTCTCTCAGACATAATTCCCCACAGGCAGCTTCCCTAGAACCCAGGAAGAACTGTTAGCTCCAATGCTGCCCCACCTACTGCTTGAATTTTATCAAATAGGTGAGCCAGAGGAAACTTGCCTGCCTCATTTATTGATTGATTGATTTTAAAAAATGTATTTGTTTTTAGAAAGAGGGGAAAGAAGGTAGAAAGAAGTGAGAAATACCCACTGGTTGCCTCCTTCACGTGCTCCAGCTGGGGCCCTGGCCCTCAACCAAGCATGTACTCTGAGTGGGAACTGAACCAGCAACCTTTTGGCTCACAGCCAGCACTCGACCCACTGAGACCCACCTTCCAGGGTGGAAGCCTGCCTCATTTCAGGATAGTAATTGGAAATGAAACTGCATAGCACTCATATAAAAACACTCCAAGAAAAGGAGGAAAGAAACAGAAGCAGCAGCAGATAAAACCATTCAAAAGAAAAAAATGGATTTACTACTAAGCAAATATACTGTTGTAACTCAAAGAACTTAAGGAAACAAACAGTCCATGCAAAGAGAGAGATAGGTGATCAGAACTGCCATGGCAAAACAGGCAAAGGAAATGCAATGTGAACTGAGTTCAGAAAAGAAAATATAAAGCCATTCCAGAAATAAATGCTTAATCAGAAGGAATACAGAGGTGATCAACTAAACTAGGAGAAGGCAAAGAGGAGATAAAATGGAACGATTTTTCATCTTGATTAACCAGGGGTACAAAATACAGTTTTTGAATTGATAAGCATGTAAACATACTTATAGGCATAAAGTTAAAAAGAAACAAGGAAATAATATAATGAACTAAAACTGCACTAGAGGAAAGGAAGAAGTATACAAATCAGACAGCACTCAACTAGCAAGGAGTAAATAGCATATAAAATATTAAATAGAGGTCTGTCCCAAAAGTATTGGCCTCACAAACTTTTAATTATATTAACTCGATATATTGATATATATTGGCTTAATACTTTCAGGACAGGCCTTGTATAATTCAAAATTATAGTTAAGAAAACCACTAGTGGAACAGAGAAAACTTGAGCAAACATAGATAATATGATAACAGTGTACAGGATACATTATCCATTTTCATCTATTATCCATTTTCCCCCACTCCTCCTTTCTATCAGAACCTCAATTTTGGTCATATATCCATCTGGTCTTCACCCAATCTTGTGCTTTAGAGCATTGGTTCTTAACTGGGGGTGATTCTGCCCACCTCCCCCCAGGGGACCTACAGTAACTCTGGAGACATTTTGGACTCAGTTTAGGGGGATTTAGGGGCCTTGCCAGGAGGAGGAGGCTGGGTCCGGCTAAAACCCTACGTGGGATTTCCTGCCTTAAAGGGCACCTTTGACCAAGACACTATTCTACCCCCAGCTTGTTCCACTCCTAGCCCTTCCCCCTCTTCCTGTTCCCTGTCTCCTGGGTGCATAAAAAGGCAGGAACTCCTGCTCAGTGGTAGTCAGCAGGTAATTTCTTCCCCACCCACACTTCTTGTCATTTGACCCATACCTCATGCCATTCCATTATGAGAAACCCGCAGTGAGGACCCAGTACTACTTTCCCTTTTGGCCTCCTGCTTGTATTAGCACAGCAAATGAATAAACACTTGCTTTCATTTTGGCTCATTGTCTTAATCGACTATCTCAATCCTTGCAGCTTGGCAAAGGGATACTGCTAAACATCCTACAAAGTGTAGACCAGCCTCCCACAATGGAGACTTATCCGGTCCCAAATGCTAACAATGCTGAAGCGCGTTTGGCAAACCTGACCCCAGTGCCAACTCCAGGGCCACAAAGTTCGAAGTTCGTGGAATTCTTATGGAGAATGTTCCTTATCCTGAAGTAGACAGATGACCAAGTACGTTGTCCAATCCGAGAAGTGAAAGACTTACTATTCCATGGCTCAGGGAGAACATCCCTTAACTTTTGCTGTGTGGGACAGGAACAAGGAGTCACAGGTCTGGCTGCCACTGGCAGCAGTATTGTGAGCAGGAGGGAAAACAGCTGTGGAGGGGAGAGAACCTGGGTCCTTGATAGCATGACTGATGGGACTGTGGCTGGTGCCCATCTACTTTTGGACCTTCAGAAACATGTAATAATAACTTTCCTTAGGATTATAAGCCAGATTCAACTGTAGTTTTTCTTACTTGCAATGAAAAGAATTCTTTTACAAAATGATTTTAAAGAACTATAAAAGCAATAAAAACAGAAAGCATAATCTAGCAGCAAAGACATATTATATATAAACTGCATTAAAGTATCAAATAAGAGAGATCCTAAAATTGTATACACCAAAGCAAGCCCACTATACACTATATTAAAGTACTTACATAAAATATCTAAACAAAATAAAAGGACCTATAACCAAAATGGTTCTACCTAGCAAAACTATCATTAAGAATGGAAGGGCAGATAAACTGCTTCCCAGACAAGGTAAAACAAAGTTCATCGTCAGCAAGCCATATGAAATGTTAGAGGGACTTATTTAAGAAAAAGACAATCAAAATTATGAACATTAATAAACTCACAACTATCAACAGCAGAACCTGAAAAATAAAAAACAAAAGTAAACTAAGAAAACATCCAGACAGAGTAAGACCAGAATCATAGGTATGGGGACCATTGGGAGGGTTATCAGTGGGAAGGGGAAGGGGGTAAAACGGGGAAATGGTGCAGGAATTAGGAAACGTAGTTGGTGGGTACAAGATAGACAGGGAGAAGTTAAGAAAAATACAGGAAAGGGTGAAATCAGAGGACTTATATCTACAACCCATGGACATGAACTAAGAGGGTTGGAACTACAAGAGGGAATGGGGGTCTTGGGTGGAGGGGAGCACAGGGAAAAGCATCTGGGACAACTGTAATAGCATAATCAATCAATGAAATATACTTAAAAAATAAAATATCTGCCCTGGCTGGTAGCACAGTGGATAAGGCACCAGCTTGTGAACCCAAAGGTTGCTCGTTCAATTTCCCAGCCAGGGCACATAACCAGGTTGCAAGCCAGGTTTGTGGCTGGAGGCAGGTGAAAGGCAACCATACATTGATGTTTCTCTCCCTATCTACCTCTCTTCCTTCCTCTCTCTCTGGAAATAATAAATAAAATGTTTTAAAAATCTGACACAGATATAAAAAAAAAATTAAAAGATGGACAAAGATTTATCAGGCAATGCAAGCTAAAATAACACATAGGTCACAATCTTAATGTCTGACACTTTAAATTACAGGGCAAATTTATTTAAGCGACAAAATTAAAGAATACTGTTATAAAGGTAAAACCCATAATACAAATCTAAAAGTCATGAATTCATATGCAACAGAATACAGAGCCACATACTATGTAGAGAAAAGGCAAAGCAAAAAAGTGAAAGGAGATACTGCACTGGTCAGTGTAGCTCAGTGGACTGAGACCAGCCTGTGAACCCAGGGGCTGCAGGTTCAACTCCTGGCCAGGGCACACGCCTGGGCTGTGGCTTGGCATGGAAATAGATAAAAGAGGACACATAGATCACAGGCAGCAGAACCTGTGAGCAATTCTGGGTGACTTTTCCATTGTCTAAAGAGTTTAAAATATTCTTTGAAAGGCTATACATTTCACTTCTCACTTAAAACTACCACCTATGCCCTTATGTTCTATGTATATACATACTGGTGCACTGCCACACTGTGCACTGTCTCTTTCCTGTCTCCTTTCTGCCTTCACTTCCTGCTCAAAGGAAACACAAGGAAAAGTATTCAGCAACTTTTTCCTTCAACCCCAGACTGGTAATAATACCTCCAAAACATGAAGTGAGAATGGAGTTTGAGAACTCACAAAACCAGAGCAAAGGAAGATGCTGATGGTAGACTTCAAGGCCAAAGTTAGATCTGAGTTCAGACACAAGGCTTTTAAGGGTAAAAAGACTGAATAATGCACTGCGAAGACTAACATCCCAGGATAACAGGACAGCTCTTCAAGCTGGTTCTCTCATCTCATTGCTGTTTGGAGGACTGATTAGGCTGCAAAAAGAAGTATCTTCTAGTATTTAAAATAAGCAAATAGCCCTGGCTGGTGGCACAGTGGATATGGTGCTGGCCTGCCAACCCAAAGGTCGCTGGTTCGATTCCCAGCCAGGGCACATAACCAGGTTGCAAGCCAGATCTCCAGCAGGTCCATAGCTGGAGACAGGTGAAAGGCAACCATACATGGATGACTCTTTCCCTCTCTCCCTTCCCCTCACTCTAATAAAATCTTTAAAATATATAATAAAATAAGCAAACAAACAAAAAACATATCTTTCAGGGATAGAACCAAGTGAGGAACTGGATGCTTCAGTAAAATTTCCACTGAATAGTGGTAACTATAATTTCTTGCTGTAATATAGAAGACTTTGTTTGCTTTGGAAAATAGAATCTAAGATTTTTACAAATAAGAATGTCCAGTCTACAAAGCAGAGTCTGGTAACTGCAATAAATCATAGCTCTCATATGGAGATAGTGAGTTCTACTGAAGTTTCTAGAAAATTAATATATTGTGAAGTGTATAGCCAATAAGAAATTTTATTTAATATATAAAATAAGCATTAAAAAAGGTAAGCAGTGATTAATATTTAAATCATGATTAGTATTTAAAGAATGAGTTTCCCTCATTCTTTCTATTTTGAAAGCTAAAAGGAGATAAAGAATATTTAGAAATAAATAATAATCATTTAAGTCACTCTGATTCTGGAAATAAAATATTTTAATTCAGTTCTACTTAAAAAATAAAAGTGGTTTCCTTACCCCCACTATGAACACACATTAACCATGTTTTCACATACAAAAAGCTTAGGTACATTCAACTGTTTATACGACAAACCTCCACATAATACATTTACATTCGTGCTAAGAACATGGACTTACACAATTGTATATATTTGTAACTTTCACATGTGGTACCTTTTAAAACTAACATGTAATATGACTATTTTCTAAAAGTCAGTTCATATATGATGATTCAAGGTAAGAAGAGTCTCTTCTGAAGAATCTTAATAGCTGTATTCATATGAGAATTCAATAATTTTTTAACAGCAAGCTTCAAGCTCAAGCTTCAGCAATATAAGTTACCTGACTGGCAATGCATGGAATTCTTACCACGTTGTACTGTTTGGTTTACAGCTTGAGTCATTTCAAGTGGAATATAATTAACTATTTGTGCAGAGGTAAAAAAGCACCAACAATAACATTTTTTTCACATCATTGATGAAAATGTAACACAATGATCTCAATTTCCCTTTTAAATCTAATCATTTGAAAAAAGCATTTATTCAAATGCTCAATCTTTAAGCTCTTTTTGTAAAATCAACTGATACATTAGAGATAAGGAGTGAAAAGAGGTCCTACAGAATTCAGATATTCTTCTCACATTGATGATTTTTCTGTTTTTGAACTTTTCCTTAGACCTAAAAAGAATTCTGAAAATAAGTTTTACATTTATAAACTTTCAACCCTAGCTCTTAAAAAGAAAACTCTTAAGGATGTCTTCCTGCTAATACATGAAGCAAAAGTTTCCTGGTGAACAAAAGCACCTTATGGTCAGAAAATATTTAAAGAAAATAGTTTCTACAAATTAATATATAAACTTATGTGCATAAAGGTATAGATATCCCAGCTGTATATGCAGTATTTTAAATAACACATAATAAAAATAATTCAAAGCATAGATTGAGAAAAAATTCCATATCCTATAACTCCAATTATTAAATATTGCAGCATATATGCAATTGTAACAATTGTGGGGAAAATGTTTCTAATCTAAATGGTCAATGACATCTCTTTGGAAATGTAATTTTTAAAAGTCCCAAATATGTAATCTGGACCAAATTTCAACTAAGGCTACAGTTTTTAAAGCCAAGATGCAATCCCGGGATAATGAAATGTGTATAGAAGCCATTTCACAGATTCTTCATCCAACAGGATTGCTGGTGCCATGCTGGCACGGGCCAGCTGGGTGTAATGTGCCTTTTCTTCACCATAGGCACATGGTAAACATCACAGTAAGAATAACAGATCTTGATTACCCTAAGTTTTGCTCCTCATAAAATGCTAATAAACATTGGTTTAAACATTCCCAGATCATGACAAAAGTTTCTTACCTGAATATATACAAAGAATTCTCTAGAGGTCATATATTTTTAAATGAAAACAGGGATATATAAAAAGAAACACAAACTACTTGCTTTGACAGCTTTTAGCCAAGGCTTATTACATGTTTTTTTCTAATAAACATGTGATTTTTTTAAAGTATGAGAAGTTTCAGCTCCTGCTAGATTTCATTTCTTCTTCCCAGTGTTTTTTTTATGTTCATGCATTTCTGTTTTGCTAGGTATACTCTTTTTCCGGGATGAGGTATTAGCCACAACTGCACCAGAGGGTCCACTGGTAGCTTAAAAAAGAAAGAAAAACTATTGCTTAGCTCTTCACAAGCAATCCAAGTTTAAATAATACTGCTGAGCAACAAAATAAAAATTTTAATGCTATAACTATAATGTCAATGAAATGCTCTAAACATTTAATAGAGTATTTCACCCTTTACTTTTCAGAATTTGACACCAATACAAAAAATTAATGTCATTGGGCTGTGTTCACTAACAAGTTTCTCTTTTCACTCTACATTCTTCCTGGGAAACTAATCTATTCCATCATTTTAAACTACCATCTACAGTGCTAACAACCTTCAAATTTATACTTTTGGCCCAGGCCTTTTCCCTTACCTCAAGGTCTGTCTACCCTACTAGAAATCTCGATATAAGTATCTGACAAGAAACATGAACTTACCATATTTAAAAATGAACTCATCATTTTTATGATAGACATCTATTTCTCCTATCTATATCTCCTACCATATCCTTATCCAAAAAGCTAAAATGTTAGAAAACTAGAAAATTTCTTGGCTTGTACTCATCCTTATACATGCAAACCAACAGTAAATCCTAATGAGTTATCAAAAAACAATTCTAAGTCAATACTTCTGTACAGTGCATAAGCTCATGTCAGACCAATCCTCCCACACATAATAGTATTAACTTTGTATAGAGGATGAAAATAGCTACCTGAAGACACTGAAGGGTAAACAAGGGTGGGCATATACTGGAAAACATCTACACCTGAAATAAATGAACACCACTGAGATGGGTGTGTGCCCCCTGCTCCACCCCCAGCCCCACCCCTTAAAAGCTTCTGGCATAAGGACAGGATCCAGTCTGCACCATGTGATATGGCTAAAACTCCAACATAAAACTCTGTCTCACCAGCATGAAGAACCAGAAGACAAGTATTGGGATAACTATATCCACTGAAAAGTCAGCTGGGAAATCCCCGAGAGCCCCCTAGTCCTTGCACAAACCCTCATCAAATTTATCACCTGAGCAGCAGAAGCTCTAAGAATTCCAGCTAAGGCTAAAAGAAGTGAAGTAACAGTGGAACTGCCAGCAGCTTCCAGGGACACAGTTTTGCAATCTGAGTTCAGTCAAGGTTAACTCTTCATTTTAAAATAAAACAAAACAACCCAGTACTTTTTAGAGGAACGCAACAGGAATAACAGAGTCCAAAGTTTCTACAATACAGTTCAAAATTACTCAATATGAAAAATAGGAAAAATACATGAAAAAACAGGGAAACATCTTTCTTCTTGAGGACAGACAAATTCATAGAGTAATCCTGAGGTCAGTCAGATTAATAGACAAGCAACTCTAAAGCAACTATTTTACCTATAGTCAAGAACAAAGGAAAATATGCTGATAATGAATAAAATTATAGGAAAACTGAAGAAAAACTATAAAGAAGAATCAAAAAGAATCTAAAACTAAAACATCTGAAATTAAAATTCATTGGATGAGTTTAACAGTAGACTGGAAATGACAGATAAAAGTGAACATCAACAAGGGTTACTACCCTCTCCAAGAAACTTTCATATAAAATGACTAAAATGATTTCTAAGCACAACAGAAAAGCAAAAGAAGACAGTCTGTAAATTAGTATGAGCATGAGTATTAAAGACATTTTACCAACAGATGTAGGTGGTGGAGAAGATAATTAATAGTAAAAATATAAATATATCAATAGGCTCCAGTAGGATTTTAAGCATTTGGATCAAAGACCTTCCTAGAGTGTAATGATCTTACTTAAAAATAGATTTACACAGTTTAGAAGTAAGCTCACTGCTCCACAGAATCCACAAACTCATACACAGGCCTAACCTGGTTTGCTGGTTGCTTTAGTAACCTTTAAGGTAGCTGGTGGTGTTGGGAGGATCTTTGCAGGTGTATAGGTATTTAAAGATACCTTTCTTCTCATTACTGGACTGGAACGTGGAACTGTGGAAGCTGAAAAGAACAAACAAACATGGTAATTCAATAATTTCCTGCGAATATTATCTTTACATTTTAGAAAATTTCTTATGACATATTTAGTGGACCTGTGAACACACACAGTAACAGGGGAAAACAGACAAAGACAAGGTTTTCAGAGTAAATTCAGCAAATCCATCTTTCCTACAAAATAAGTTCTCTCATATACTTTCAGCCAACACTGGTTCTATCTATTTGTAAACAATAAACATTTTACTATTCTCCAAATGATGTCAACAAGAATGGAGCAACAGACTTAATTTTATCCAGCCATGATAGAAACTCAGATTCTTTAAGAATGGCAGCAAGCTGATAGCATAGTTTCATTGTCTAGAAACGGAAGACAGAGTTGCAGGCTGTTTTTCTCTCAAAAAGATCAAGTAGAAATCCAGGGAGAATTCATCTATAACACAATGGTTGAAACTATCATATTTAAGAATCAACTAACACCAGCCCTGGCTGGTGGCTCAGTGGATAAGGTGCCGGCCTGTGAACCCAAAGGTCGATGGTTCGATTCCCAGCCAGGGCAACATAACCAGGTTGCAAGCCAGGTCTCCAGCCACGTCTATAGCTGGAGGCAGGTGAAAGGCAACCATACATTGATGTTTCTCTCCCTCTCTCCCTTCCCCCTCTCTCTGGAAATATAATAAATAAAATCTTAAAAAAAAAAAAAAAGAATCAACTAACAATATTACAAATAATAAATCAGAAAGTCTTCCTACATTACCCAGCTAGATTTATCTTCATGTAACAGTATGTTAGGACTGTTCTCTCTCTCTAATCAAGGGTGGGAAGATTGAGAGGTGTGAAAGAGAAATGCAGAGATAATTCCTAAGTGTGGACTCCTTTGAGGAAAACAGGCTAGAGGCGGGGAGCTGCTGGCATGAGCTTGTGGAAGACAGAGAGGTAAGTTAAAAAAAAGATTTAACTGTAACTATGTATGATGCCAGGTGGGTACTGGAAGGATGTAAAGTACATATTATCTAACCACTGTGCTGTACACCTGAAAGTAATACAGAATAATATTGCATGTAAACTGTAATTGAAAAATAAAACAACAACAGAAAAGATTTGCTTATTTTTCAATTTTTAGAGGACCTGATAGCAATAAACAGTACATCTCTGAAAAATCAATACATAGGCCAATTATGGCAAATGTGCCTTAGGTGGGTGACATCTACACTGAATGAGTATAATGAGTATAAATTCCACTGGCAGAAGCTCAAAGTAGATACTAAAGGTGATAAGAAAGTCCCTAAAACATCATAAAAGGCACTATACCATTGCTTAGCACTTTACTGCTTGCATTTTTTATCCTACTGTGTTAACTTCCACCACTAACTCAGTTAGCATTCCTACATCTCTTCCCTCAATCTGATGTTGTCAGTGCCCCATTTAAAGCCATCTACTCATTACCACAAAATAAATTTTGTCCTAGGTAAAAAAACAAACAACAAAATAAAACTTTTATAATGAAAGGATTAATAGTATTTTTTCCCTTGTAACACCACAAAATTAATACAGTTCCATATTTTGATGCTACTTCCTTGAAAGTCAGGGAATTAAGTATAAATAATGTAAACACAGGGTGAGGCATAAATACATGTACAGTTGTGAGGTCATGAAACAGTTTATTTCTGTATTATTTACTACAGGGTGAGGCAAAAATACGTGTACAGTTGTGAGGGCATGAAACAGTTTATTCCTGTATTATTTACTAATTATTGTATTATTTTTCATATGAACAATTTTAAACTCACCCTGTATATTGTAATCACTAAACATTAATTCTGGAGTTACATTATAAAATACAAGATTCAGATAGTTCTATCATAATTGGCACCCTATTTTAATATTCAAAGTTTAAAAATCCATACATTTTAGAAGACCTGAGTTTTAGTCTTGTTTGATCATTAACCAGTTCGTTTCCTCAACAGTGTCTGTCATTCTGTGTTTTCCTTCAAATAGTGAACTTATCGCAAATAAAATGCACAAAAGCAAATACTCTGGTTGAAGCAGCCCTGGCACATGTGCAGCACCCCCCACCACCACCCCCGCCCCGCCCCAGGGCCTCTCCACAACTCCTGGAAGCTCTTGGAGATACAGTGTGAAGACCCTTAGCTCTAAGGGTCACCCAATTCTATGAACCACAGAATTAACAATAATTACTTCCTTTTCTAGCTCCTTTAGTAAGTAATGGTATAAAATTTTAAGAGAGCCAGATGGATTAAATCCATGATATAGAGGGCTTACTAGAATAGGAAAAGGAATTTAATGTTTTTTATTTCATTAATACACCTCAATATATACTCTGATGAATGGAATTCACTAACCATAGATATAAAGCCATCATAAAACAATAGCACCACAGAATAAACCTTCAAAGATGATCTTTTTGTAAATATTCCAGCAAAATTCTCTTTTCAAAACACTTTATTACTACTGCTATAACCTTTAAGTCATTTCTTGAAAATCTTCTAAATTCTAAATAACATTGATACCTACCCTAAATTCTTACATTCCATATGCAAACTTTCAAAGTAAAGCCCACTTCCCAAAACCATTCTTAAAGTGAAATATTTGACAACATTCATACCAAGATACTTCTCTGTTTCCATTTATGATTGAAAGCTGACCTCTATAACCACAGTGGAAGAAAAGGGAAGACCACTAGACTGCAGAAATGCAGGGGGCGCCACTTAGAATGTGACTAAAACATGTGGTGGCTCAGAAAAGGAGAGTAACAGCAAAAGTGGCTTTCACTGCAGGACCTCCAGTTTTATTCTTCGGTAAAACACACAGCATTCTCCTTACAAAAAGGAATGGTATGCACAGAAAGTTTGTAGCTTTTCTAAGGTATGATTAGAACTAGCAAGGGTTCTTAACTCTAAGCAAAGTATTCTCTTCCAAAACTAATGCTTCCTACACTGAAAATTTAAACATGCCAAAGAATCTCATAGAGCTGCAAATGACACCTGATTTACCCTTAAAAAGGTAGCCCTGATCATTTCCCTCAGAATAGTACTACATGTTTAAATGTATTACCAAAAAACTGTTTTCTCAAAGATAAGTTTTGGAAAATATGGGTACATAAGAAACTTAGCCTTTGTAACCGTATTTCTTTCAAGGGAGGGAAGATATAATTCAGTTTCCCAAATTTACTTTCAGGAGTCGTCTGTGGAACTTCACTTGATGGAGAAGCAATGGAAGCAAGAAATTCATCCACCTGCTTTAAAGACAGAGCATTGTGAAGAGTTTCTAGGGGACAAATAGATGGCACCATGGAATATAATTCAAAGCCTGGAAAACAAAAACAAAAACAAAAACAAAAGTTGGAGATTGAAAAAATCAGTTATTAAAAAGGCAGCAGACCATTGTTAGGACTGGATAGCTTAGGTCTTTTCACTCTATCCCATGCAAACACACTTGACCCCTGAAGTCATGATACCAGATGCTATGCAGAATGTAGTTGGAACAAGATGTGACAAAGATTTCATTTTAAATGTAATCACACAGTACAGCATGCACACAACTTTATTTTATATTTTCATAAAATCTAAAAATAATAAAGATAAAATCCTAGAGGAAAAACAGAAAAAAAAAAAAACCCAACAATTTTCCAGGTTTTTATTTTTCAAAAATCAGGTCTATTTGACAGGTGAATAGCTGAAGCCAGGATGCTAAAGGTAACTTGTTGAAAAACAACATGTAATTTCTTGTGAAGAATGATTTCATATACTTTTCTAGTCTTACCATGTCCAACAATACTCTTTAATGTAGCCCCAAAAGAACACTCATTCATTTATGCTGAAATTAAAATTACAAAATATATTTCACTTACCTTTATTGTATTGACACAATAATTCTATTATTGGAAACTGCTAGCTGAGTAAAATTAGGTCAAGTAGAAAGTAACTCAAAATACATGTATGTTTGCATTCAACAATAGCACAGAAGTACAAAACTTTGATGAAACAAACCATGCAGATATACATTACTACCATCAGTGAAACACATGTGTTTAAATATACAGTTTTAAATAAATAGGATACAGGTTATTTGCTTTTTATAAAAATGGCTTTTAAAAATTGCTTTCATATACAACCAAAATAGTAAGTCTTTCTGTATCTACTCTTTCTAAAAGAAAGGATTTTCTCCAAAGAAAATACTTTAAATACTTAAGTTTTGCATAAAGTCTAATATTATTAATTAAAAAGTACATATTAAACTCAAATGGACTGTGAAACTGTTTGCTTTAATAGGCATGTGCTCATTTTAACACTGACTGATATTTAATTTTGGAAGGACGTATTGACCCAAGAAGTAATTCTTAGCTAGAATAGGAAAATTTTGGTTAAAAGAGAATCTACTCTTCCTATGAAAATAACCAAAGGATGTACAAACTAGTATGTTTGATTTTCAGGTGCAAACCAAGGCATGACAGAATGTTACGTATCCCTAAAAATCCCAACTATCACACAATAATAGCAGCTAAAGCACCTAAATTAAGCACTGATGAAATTAAGTTTGCACAAGTATTACAGTTTTTTAAAGTACAAGATTCATGCATATAAGCGCAAACCCTTTCTTTGCAATACCCTAAAATTAACAATGTGGTTTTTAATCCTTTCCTTAGAATATTTGTAAGTCTTCTATCACAACTACTTTCCTGCATTTGCCTATTAGACTTTATGACAGGAAAATGACAATATAATCAAGTTCTTCTGGATGCATTTTTACCCATATCTCTTCAGTAGGCATTTCCTTTAGTGCACAATGAAAGGGTTAGCGCAGCAATTTAAAAAGCCACCCTGCTGTCATGTTTAGAAGCTATAAAAACATACCACTGAAGCCTAGAAATTCCACAGAGGAAACGAACCAGCACCTACAGAGGTGTAGGTGTTCTGCACAGAGGCCCAGAAAACAAGGTAAAGCACTGTCAGAAGATAACTTGTTTCACCACGTTCCTTGAACTAAAGATGAAGGCAGGGTTAAGTCCATGAGATGTGTTAAGTTGAAAATAACATGTAAGTTAGGGAAAATAAAAAGTGAGAGTCAAATGACAATTCATAGGAGAGATAAGACAACACAGCTTAATAAAAAAACAAAACAAAAATATTTCTAGAGTTGAGCGGCATATGTTTTATCTGCATCAAATCTCACAATTTGTGGACTATTCATACTCTTTAAAAGCCTAACCCCCAAAAGTATAGTTATTCTACTTTCTGTTAAAGTCAATAAAAGTACTTTCTTTCTTTTTTTTTTTTTTTAGTTTCAGTAATCACAGGTTTCTCCTGTATAAAACTTGAAATACTGGCTATAAACACAAGCGTTCTGCACAAAAACTACATTGGATCATGAACCTGCAACGTCTCTTCTTAGAATTCTGGGACTTCTCTTTTTCTTTAGACTTTGGTTCTTTAGAAATTGTAGCTGCATCAAATAAGGACTTATTTCTTCAAAAAGTAGTATTTAAACAGCTACAATAAAGGGAAAAGACGTTAAGCTTTAAAGCTAAATATTCACTTGCGGGGGATGAGATCTTTACACCACCGCCAGTCAGGAAGCGTTAGTGCACTGCTGCTGAGGCGTGCTGTTGCTGCTGTTAAAAAGAGTACGGGCAGGGAGAATGACCATAAATTTGTGTTCAATCCTTTAGCTTCAGAGATGTTTTTGAAAGATCTGACTTGAGTTTTTTAAAGCCTTAAATGCAATTAAAAAGAAAAAAGTGTTCCAGAAATAAAAATAATAACTTTATTCTGGATAACAGCAAAAACCTGTATGTTTTCTTTTAAATTCTTTAATCCTGAAGTATCTCATAATGATCAGTAAACACTCCCTCTAGCCCCACAAGAATAAACTATGTAAAAAGCTGTAATAGTGCAACAATTCAGTGGATAAATAGTGGCCACCAAACACTTTTCTGTTCGGCCTCACAAACTAAATTGAACTGAATTGGCTTTCCAGATGTAGCTTGGTCTTCTTCCTGTCAGAGTTTCTCCAAATTTTAACAAAAAGCTGAGGTACTGAAAGGGATTGGCTGCTTGACAACAGCAAACCCTAGTGCTGCAAGAGAGCAAAGTGAATGCTGGACACAATTTTCAGAGTCCCCCAGGCCAGGTCAGGTTTTGTTTAAGACAAATAGCCAGGGACAAATGATGCTACACAGTGAAACCTGCATCCCTGGTTCCTAAGACCTTCTCAAAGACACATCTCATTTAGCTATTTGATGAGTGTGGCTCTGCATTTCTATAAATAATTCAATAAAACAACCATATAATCAGAAAAAAATAAAAAACATTAAAATTATTATGAATTAATAAAGAATACTATTAGTTTTTAAAATCTGTGTAGACTGATCACTTTAGAAATTAGAAGAAATTTTCAGGTGCTAATTTAGTATTAAAACTCATGATCATTGGTGTTCATTTAAGTTTGATGACTAGTGTTATGTAAATGACACTGACAAAGGCAGCTAGACAGTATCAGCAGTTTGGGTGAATTACAAGCTGGAATTGTACGCCAATTGAAATTAAGGGTGGAAAAATGAATGATACTATATACCCCAAATTTTGAAATAAAAGAAAAATAAAAAAGGATGAAGCAGGGGAGTATCTTTTAAAATAAAAGCAAAACGTACCATTGGTTGGGTGTCGAGCAAATGAGATAGAAAACCTTTTAACAGCAGAACCGCGTGTGGCGTCTGAGAAAGAGAAAAACAGGTACCTGAAATTCATAACAGCTACCAAAAGAAGGACACTTAAAAAGGGGAAAAACAAATATATAAGGAAGTTAGTATTAAGTGACATGCAGAAGGGACAATGAGAGAGGGTAATAAGCCAAATACTAGTTAAAAGAAGTAAAATGGCTTGATGATAGAGGCAAAGTATTTAATGAAATACACAAAAGAAAGAAAAAGCAAGATGAGCTGGCAATTCTGGTAAGTCCATGTTTTACTGACTAAAATCAATTTGCGGATATATGAGAAAATAAAGCTAATCCTGAAAAGGCTAAAAAAACACTCCTGTTTACAAAAGGGACAAGCTTCCATGAGCCTCATATAATTGAAAATAAAATTTAAAAAGAAACATTCTAAATACTAAAACCTAAGGTATATTAACAGTAGTGAGAGGATCTGCTTCAAATAGGGGTTCTAAACTATTCTCATGCTATGTTTATTTTTATAAATATTGCCAATACAATATTTTCTTCTATTTATTAGGTCAATGTCAACAAGTAAAATAAGGATTAGCAGTAAACGAAATTTAAAAAAATCAAAGAAAGGTTTATTCCTTATAATACGGCTTATCTACTATCTAAAAGAATATTACACATGATACAGTTCTATGTTTCACATTTCAGAAAATTACTCATTGAACATATACTGCAAAGTCTAACTACAGTTAACTGTCTGATGAAACATGGATCCAAACTGTGAACAACAGAGAGCACTGACAGTCGTTTAGGCAAAAGGTGCCAGGATTCCACTTGATTCAGTCACTGGCCTTAGGCTTGCCTTTGTGAAATACGGTATCCTCATGGGTGTGTGCGTGGGTGTAGGTATGAATCTGTGTGTGCATGTGTGCACATACCATCTATGCAGCCAGAAGAGGTCAGCTTTTTACGATGAGTACGAGCATAATCCTGTAGGTTAGGTGCGCTTGAAGAACCCCCGAGCACCGAGGTGCTAAACAGGCCCGCACAGTGAGACCCTGATGGGAGTTAGAGAAAATACATACAACAACGGGTGTTCTTCCATTCACATTGGGAATTCATGCAGCATGCAACAACATGGCTCTTACCACACAGATCTGGCCATGCCTTGAACAGGCTTACAATTGCTTGTAATGTCAACTTTAGTAAAATCAACTACTACTACTATTTATCGAAAGTACAAATGAGTGTATGTAACACTGAACAAAATGTTGTCTTTGAGGAAGAAAATAATATGCCCATGCAATAATTAGATTTATATGTATTAAAGCTATTAAAAACACTACCGTAAAAATTCATTTAAGATGATAAAGGATTGTCAATCAATTTGCATGAGCAGGCCATAGGAAAAAAATCTCTCCTAGCACAATTAAATCATATTAAATCAATATTTTTTTATATGTGTCTTTAAATAATCTTTTCTAATGCCCCTGAAATTTAAAATTGGTATTTGTTATGAAATGAAACAAAAGAAAGCTTACTTATTTGCGAGAAGACCAGGTGAAAACAATTCCTTTTAGGTCATCCAGGCCTAAATCAGTTTAAATTCCAATACTTAAATGACTTAAGATCTTTAATAAGACCCCAATGAAGTACATTATTAGCAAATAAACACGGCTAGTAAAAATTAATACTTAATTTGTAGCAAGTCTTTACACCCAAGCAAAAACTTTTATCACTGGGTAAGGATTAAAAAATTTCTATCTAATACATTATAATACATAAAGGAAGAAAAAAAAATATATATATATATTTATTTCTGGCAAGGTACTATGGGAACATTAAAAGCTATCAACATTAACTATGTGTAATTAATTTTAAAAAGATCTTCAAGTAGGTAAATATTGACAGTTCATGTAGTTAGTATAGATGTAGTTGAAACTTAAATTATTTATGCTTAACCTACTTAGACAACTATTTACAGAAAATAATATGGCATTACCTTATAATAATTAACAACGAGCTTAAAACCAAGTAGTTTTTTTAAAGGCCTTTTTCGATGTTGTTTTGCTTGAATGTTAGCAAAAAACCAAGTGTGTTCTTTAGGTCAATGAATAACATTGCCATTGTGCATTAGTTTTGCTTTGCTTTTCCATAAAAGATGATCAAAAGGAAAATTAATTCCAGATAGGATCTGAAACACTCCCCATTTAGTTTTTTCATTCAGAAAAGGTTCTTTTTTTATTATGTAATACTGTAACAGCATATTTTCATCTTTATCAACATGGAAAAAATGAGCTTTCCTTCCTAAATTGAAACATGTTGGGATTTTTAACTTATAGAATACAAGATACAAAATTAAAATTAGCATTGGCAATTGGGCTAAGTGGTTTATATTGTGGGCATTCAAAAGATATATAAAACAAAATTAAAAGCTATTTCTTACTCATTTTATTAAAACGTTATTGAATATTTCAAGTTGTACAACTCAACATTTCTGAATTAGTGTACGTCAAATAAAAACTAAAGCATAGCATTTGGTCATGCTTTCACCACTGAAGAGTTTTATAAGTGTGCAGCATAGTGAGTTTAAGGTTCCGAATACCAATTTTTCAGACCACATACCTACAGTAGGGTTCTGTTTCTGTTCCACAAGTGTTCTTGGTGTTCGCAGGTAATTAGCATTTTCAGATACAACCTGTACAAGGAAAGCAAAATAAATGAGGTAAAACAGCAAAATAAATTCAGAAGTCCATATTTCATTTGCAGCCTGTTCCAGACAGACAAAGGTTAATAAGCTGTATGATAAATATTAGTAGAAATACATAAAACATGAAAGATCATGCAAGATCCCCTTCTGAAGGGAGTCCATTTCATATGAGGTCCTTGCAATGAAGTGGTGCGAAGCAGGCATTCAAGAATGAAAAAAGCATGTATGAAGCAAGGCAGACGAAAAGAAACAATTAATAGATTGATGTAATTTCACTCTCTCTTAAAAGAAGCCAAATGCCCACTCTTAAACAGCTCCTGTATTTGAAGGGGAAAAACAGTCACAAACAAAAGAACAGACAGACAGAGACTGTTGAGTGACCAAACAATTACTGATCCATGCACAGGCTTTATCAGAGGAACCTTTAAATATTCACAGCCTTAACGGATACCATAATCCCTTTTCCTATGATCAAAAGCATTATATTTCCAAAAGGAAATTGCTGAAAGTCTCAGAAAAGTCATGTGTTAACAGCAGACCTTTCATTGTAAACAAACAAACTAACAAACAGAAAACCACAAAAAAACTACTTTAAATTTCCAAATGTCATCACAGAAAGTCCTTCTGAAGTCATTTTATTTGACCCACATTGTTGCTGGGCAGATAAACATTGCCCCCATCCCCATCTTAAACAGAGTATTAAAATATTATACAACAAAAAAGGAATAAATAAAAAAGGCAATGCATGTATCCCTCCATTAGATACTTTCAGAGAATAAAATAATAGGGGAGGAAATGAGAAGTATTACATGCATCCTGCTAATTAACACAGGGCCACATAAATTTTGATATTTACAAAAATGTTCACATTCTCAGTAAATTCCAAGTGAAATCTAATTCTTCAATTATGGGGGGAAAGCTATTTTTCTTACCATTGACGTATGTAGTATTGATTCTGAATGTTTTAAAGGGTAATTAAATCAAAGAAAAATTTATTTGAAAAAATTACTCACAAACTACCCGGAGTGTAAATTTATTAATTTTTAAACCATGGATATTTAAAACCCTGGCAGTAAAAATGATAAACACATGAATTGATTTCTTTCCCTCAAATATTGTTAGATTATCACCAGCATTTTAAAATAAACTCAGAATTAAAAACACAGAAGGATTTACTCTGATGTAAAATAAGGGATTAGATGTCCTCAAAGATAGCTGTTGCTCTGAATGCGGGAAGGAAAAATGTTTAATGAAGTAAAGTTTAAAAACCTGTTGCCATGAGCCAAAAATACTGGATGTGAAAGCCAATGATTTGGGGGAGACAGGGGAAGAAGTGATTTGTTCCCCTGATCTGCGTCTTCGACGCCCAGTACCCACGCCACTGGTATAATGCAGCCAGGTACCAGTACCCTCTGGGCTAGACACACTCAGGGGGCTCTCTTCCTGGAAGTGAGAAAGGGGGCAAAAAAAAGAAAAAAAAAAAAAGCAGAGCATGCAAAAGTTAGATACAACAGAGCCAATGATCAGAAAGAAAAAAAAATACAGTTTGTTTGCATCTCCTTATCAATTTTAAAAAACTACTAAAGAGTAATTTGGGAGCCAAATATTTCAATATTTGAGAAACTGATAGGAATGACATAAATCTAATTGTATGTGATAACATTATAAGAATTACCTTACTTTCTTAAATATATAAAATATATTTATATTGCTTAATAGTTGTCCCTTCCCTCTTAAAACTGAAGAGATTTTAATAATTTTTTTATCTTAGTATATTTAAAAATATACAAGAATTCTGCTTTATTTTAGATATTCAGGAAATTCTGTGCTATATTGGGTAGTTTTCAACCCAGTGCATAAAAGAATCATGCAAAGGGTGAAAGAGATTTCAATGTATATAATGTAGAAAAGAGAAATATGTCTGCTAGTCACTATAAAAAAAAGAAATTAACTGTAGGATGGAATCAAATGGTACTTCTTTACACTTTCAAGCTATCTATTTGTTTACACCTTCCAAAGATTATTGATAGAGTCCAATAGGCAAAACATGCAGCAAACATTCTTATTTTACATGTTTGCATGTTCAGGTTTCAGACAGTGAGGACAGAGTAAAATCTACTTGCACAAAATGAAGAGAATTGTCTTTTTCTCTGTGTGTCTTTTGGAAGTACAAACTTCTGATATCCATGGAGGTGGCAGACGCTGGAAAGAGTCTTCAAGGTTTTACTTGAATAATTTACCTTATGGAAGTAAAAGTTTAGCATGGCATAGAAATATTCTCTTGAAAGCAACTATTTAAGTATTTATGAGAAAAATTATAAACGTGTTGTTTTAAGAGTTAACAAAGGGCAGTGATTTTGTTGAAGATTTTACAAATACAGATGAGTTTCAAAATAAAAACTATATCTGTGTTACAGGCTTTTGGACCGCAGGAGAAGATTTAACAGTGAAATTCTGAACAATCTGATTAATAACAGATTGCTTTGTTCAACAACATCAAAATCAGTGCCCTCATATAAATGGTAGTTTGGGTTACTTTCTAAAATTAAAGGTACCTAAACATAACCCCAGGTTTCATAGTTTTTAATTAAGTTATAATAGAACTAATAGCCCATGTTATACAATGTTAATCATCCTCTATTGTAACTAATTTAAAATATCACATTCATGGAAACCCTAACTAGCATGGAAACCCTAACTAGCATACAGTTTCCATTATAAAATAGTAACAATCCATTGTATTGATGGATGTTTTCTCTATACATAATTGTCAAATTAAGGCACAAATATTTGAAATTTAAGAATCAAAAAGCATTTATGTTTGTATAATTCAGGGCTGTAGAAATGAGAAAAATTCTTTTTTGTTGTTTATAGTCTTATATAACTATTAGGTAACGTTATACTTCTAAGATTTGGCATATTTAATTAGCAACAAAAATAATTTCTAACGAAGAAGTTAATGGTTCTTCTGTTTTGAATTCTTGCTTTATACTTTTACTCAAGTATTTAGAAAACATTTGTAAGCACTGATCTCAAGAAGTCCTTGGAAAATCATCTGACAAAGAATACAGATAATCCAAAATGAAGGTATTTAAAGTAGAAAATGTATACAGAATTAAAGATTTAATTAACAAGCTTCATTCTAACTGTTCAACTTCCATGTAAAATTTTAATTTAGCAACTATTTAAATGTTATTTTATTGTTAGCATAACCATTAGCTTTAGTTATTTAATTGTACAAAGTTAACTTTATAACTATCTTATCAAATTTTCAAATTCTTATATTGATATTTACAATCAGGCTAACAATTTAGAATTTCATATCTTAATCTATGGTGTTATTGGAATCAGTTGCTGCTGAAGTATCTCTGGCCATTCCTCTTCACTTTTAACCAAAAATTACTCCTGATCCACTATTTAAAAATTATGTCCACTCCATAATTAAATCTGTATTTTCTTTTCTGTTTTATTAAAATATAGTTAGTTTTCTTTATGCAAAACATGCTCTGATACATGCACTTACTTCGTTTGTAGCCATCTTCCTAGATCTTGGAAGTGGAGATTTCCTGTGTATATGAATTGGCTCTGATACCATAGGTTTGAATAATAGTACACCTCGATCAACCTCATCTTTTTTAGAAGTATGTGGTTCATCATCATTATCAGTTTTAAAAGACCGCCTGCCTTCATTCTGTGGAAAAAGAATACCACACCCATGCATTAAATTCAGATAAAAGAACAATCTCTTTTGATGAACAAATTAAACCACCAATTGGTATAGTCATTTAAAATACATATACAAGCTTATTTATGTGAGTGAATTAATAGTAATTAAACTCTTACAATAGCCTAGTATTATTCTGGGTATTGTGAGACAGATGACAGAGTTCCTGCCTTTTATAAAATACATATACTCTATGGGATTTATCCAGAGAAACCTAAAATATTAATTCAAAGAACATAAGTACCCCATGTTCATCACAGCATTATTTACAATTGCTGAGATACGGAAGCAGTTAAGTGTCCATTAGTAGATGAGTGGATAAAACAACCATGGGGTATTTACACAATAGAATAATGACTCAGCTGTAAAAAGGAAGAAAATTTTAACCTTTGCAACTACATGGATGGATCTGGTAAACATTATGCTATGTGAAATAAGCCTGTCAGAGAAAGACAAATACCATATGATTTCACTCCTATGTGGACTCTAACAAACAAACTGAACTAACAAGCAAAATAGAATCAGACTCACAGAATGAAAGCAGGCTGACAGCTGAGGGGTGAGGCTGGGGTTGGGGATGAAGGGATTGAACAAAAAGGAAAAAGAACTCGTGAACATGGGCAACAATTTGGTGATTGCAGCAGGGGAGGGCATAAGTGGGATAAAAGGTAATGGGAAAATATAATAAAAAATTAAAAGAAAGAAATACACACACTCCATGGAGAAATTAAACAATAATAACAATAATAATAACAACAAAAAAGCCATATAAAACAAATTGACTAATTAAATTCCATAAAATGCCCAAATAAACAATAATACTAAATATAGTAAAAAAGAGGAGAGATCAGTTTCATTATACAGGAATGGCATCAATCCAAGTACAATCTAAACTGCAACTGAATTCTAATTATTTCCAACAAATATGATGATTGCATATGTAAATAACAATCACTGGATAACTCACTAAATACTTAACTGAGTGGTACTATGTGCAAGGACACAGATGAATAAGATACAGAGCAAGAATCTCACAGTATATAGTGTAGGAGATGTGTAAGTTAAAAAAATTATACCACATATCCATCTATAATAGCATGGGTAAACTGGGGCATGGTCATACAATAAAACACATATTTTAAAAAAGTGATTAGAATGGACAAATTAAACACACCCAATGAATCTTGTAAACATAAAGTTATACAAAAGAAGCCAAGTAGAAATTCACAGATCACTCATTAAACTAAGTGGTAAAGAAAATTAAGAGGAACTTCTTTAACAAAGGGATATTGAGAAAACCTAAAATAATCAACACAGTTAATAAGAAGTAACTGAAGACAAGAGTGCCACTGTCATTAAATCTGTTCATTTTTCTGGATATTTGTCATCATTCAGAGATATAATCACACTCACAGAAAATCCATATGACTCAGGATAAATTACTGGAATGATTAACAGCACATAGTAAGGCTGCTAGTTACAAAATCTTTATAAAAATTAAATTCATGGGGGGAGGGGGGAGGCAGAGGCAAGGAAGGCGAGCAGCTTAGACAAGAACCTAGTATAAAGGAACCATGGACATGGACAACAGGTGGGATTGACTTTGGGGGGAATGGGTGGGTGGGGAGGGGGACAGAGGGGAGCAAAAAGGGGATGGATGTAATACAGTAACAATAAAATTTTAAAAATAATTAAATTCAATATGACAATAACAGAAAATATAATTTAAATATACCATTTATAATAGCATAAAAATATAATGAATTTAGGAATTAATCTGACAAAGAAGGTACAACACATTAAAAAGTCTTATTTTTTATCAAAAAGATAAAGAATAGCTAAATAATTTAGAGATATACCAAGTCCTTGGACTAGAAGACCCTTTGTAAAAATAATAAATAACATCTTAAAAAAAATAAAATAAAAACACTGGTCAAATCAAATGCTGACTAGGATATGGCAGTTATCTTTAGAAAACAACTAGGATAACTATCTGACTGTATCTTCTAAATTTCAATATATGCATATCCTATGACACAACAGTTTACTTATATTTATCAAAAGATTAGTAAAAAATGTTCATAAAAACATTCATGTTCAGAACTCAAATTGGAAATAATTCACATAATTATCAGCATGGAGCATCAAATTCCATTATATTTAATAGAATCGTAGATGGAAATAAAAATGAAGAAGAGAATAGATGAATCTCATATGATAATGAAATTAAAAAGCCAAACCCTAAAATTAAAAAAAAAAAAAGCCAAACCCACTCCCCAACCCTCAAAAACATGTATTTTGTGATTTCATTTATATAACAAAAATAAGCAAAATTAATGTACATGGGGAAAAGACAGGGAGGTTGTAATACGGAAAGGGCATAATTGGGTCTTCTAGAATAGTGACATTATTCTATTTATGATTTGGCTGGTTACTTTACAATTGTATTTATTTAATACATAGCATTAAGGTATATACTCATAATTTATGTAGGTTTATGAATATGCAATATAATTTAATAGAAGTTTAAATTGAGTATGTTTAACTTTTAAGGTTATTACATAGATTAAAATGCAATAATTCATGCCAAGTGATTTCCACAGTATTTAGCGTGAATTAATCCTCAAGTAAAACAACAACCAAAGTTAGATATTTTTATCCATCCTAAATGGTCTTAAAAATCCAAAATAATCTAAATAGAAGATAAAATTTAATATGCCTAAAATGTCCACCCAAATCATACTTTAAAAATGTAAACTCTCAAGCCCTGGCTGGTAGCACAGTGGTTAAGGCGCCGGCCTGTGAACCCAAAGGTCGCAGGTTCGATTCCCCAGCCAGGGCACATAACCAGGTTGCAAACCAGGTCTCCAGTCAGGTCTGTGGCTGGAGGCAGGTGAAACGCAACCATACATTGATGTCTCTCTCTCTCTGCCTCTCTCCCTTCCCCTCTTTCTAAAAATAACGAAATAAAATCTTAAGAAAAAAAAATGTAAACTCTCTACTCTGCCCCGTGGGATCAGTAGATTGACTGCCAGTCTGTGAAACAAAAGGTCATCGGCTCGATTCCCAGCTAGAGCACTTGTCTGGGTTGCAGGCCAGGTCTCCAGCCAGGGGCATGTGAATGGCAGCCACATGTTGATGTAAAAAAAAAAAAAAAGTAAATTACCTTATTACTTTGTATTAGAGAAAAGAATTATAGTACAAAATAGAAAATTTTTTATAGAAGCCTCATGAAAAGCTAAAATTGTAGTACCCAAGCACTGATGTTTCATCTTTATTACCTCTCTTGAAGCTGGTCTATACCCATAGCCAGATGGCAGGTTTTTGTCTTCTTCACATCCTTTGGCTCCCGGACTAAAGTGTAATTCAACATGAAAGCGTTCCTCTGAGGAAAGATCCTAAGAAATATCACAGAACATTTTAAAAATGAGAAACTTCAAGCTACTAATTTTCCTCAGGTAACACATGCAAATCATGAACTCTGTTACCTTATTAGGATCCTCATACAGCATGATAACGATCTGAGTCATGTAGTTGAGTTCATTGACAACATTTAAATAATCCATGGCTCGTTTCCACTGTTCATCTTTTGATTCCTGAATAAAAAATATATGGAAAACATTTTCTCATATTACATTAGTTGAAAGTCACTTAGTTTTCATAATGGTAGTCTGCTTAATCCTGAGTAATACCATAAAGAAAGGTGAATACCTACATGCACAAATCTTTCCAAATAACTACTATATTTAAGTCTGAATAAATAAATTATTTAAAAAATCTCTTACCAGGAGTATTAGAAACTACTGTGGTAACTTAAAAAAGGACTTCCCATCATGGCAGAGCAGGGTAAATGTGATGCTAGTATCCGTCCACAACCACATCAAAATTACCACTAAACAACAGAACAATCACCATTGAAAACCACCTGAGGTCTAGCTGGACAGAAATCTCATCACTAAAGATATATAGAAGCCAAGTCGAGACTGGTAGGAGGAGTGGAAACACAAAGAGGCTAGCTTCAACCTACATGAACGTGGTGGTTAAGAATTAGTAGAAATATCTCAGCTGCAGAGGTTTACCCCTGAGAAGCCTGAGGTCCCAGCCCCGCACAAAGTTTCGCAGTCAAGGGTTTTATGCCTAGAAGACAAGGTGTCTGTAAAACACTCAACGTATATATTTCAAGTTTGCTATGGACCAGTAACTACAGTGTACCTTCCATTTTTCCCTCTTTTGAAAAGGTAATTTACAGCAGTAATCATATGCCTATCCCACCACTGTGCATTGGGTATTTGAAGGACAGATAATCGATCTCTTCTGTTCATGGGTCTTTGAATTAAGAGTGAATGCTCATAAGCACCTAAGTATCTGTGTCCAAGGAGCTCCATTCTGATTTAGATGATGAGAAGCTAGATGTTAAGTTTATGTTGTAATAGAATAACACTGAGGGAATACTGCAGAAGTGAATTTTGCATGTGGGAGAAATAGGGATTGTGTGGACAATGGACATAATATAGTAGATTTTGTTTTCCAAAGATAGTCATCCAATCCCAGTGTGCTAGTGAAACTCCATCTGCCCAGCAACAAGGGTCCATTTCCCCTCCCCTTTAACCTGGATGAACTCTGAATTGCCTCATCCAAATAATTTCACCAGAAGTGATGCTATGCTACTTCAGAAGTTAGATCAGAAAAATACTGTGCACTTTCACCTTGTTCCCTTAGGATGCTTACTTTTGGAACTCAGCGGCTATGTTTTGAGGAAGCAGGTCACACAGAGGCAGGTATAGGTATTCTATCAAACAACCCCAGCTAAGGTCCCAGCAGACAGCCAGCAGCAGGCACCAGGCATGAGAGGAAAATTTTGAGATGATTGGAGCCACTGTCTGACTGCAACTTCAAGGGATCTGACATAAAACTGCCTAAGTGATCACAGTCAACCATTTAAACTGAGATAAAAATAACTATGACTGTTTTAAGCCAACGAGCTTGGTGCAAATTCTAGTAGATAAAAGGCACAATATCCAACTAAATACCAAGTCCTATCAACTCTAATCCCTAAATAACTCAAACTCATCAGCTTCTCTTTATCTCATTGCCACCAGCCTATCACATCACTTAAAATACTTTATATCATGGTTTGCTTAAATGAGTCGTCTCCAAGGTAAGAGAAAAAGTCTCTATCCCCAACATCTAGCACAGTGCTTAGTATATGGCAGACCCTTTACAAATGATAGTAAATAATGAATTATTGAAATTACACAGTAAAAGCAGTGTTTGTGATTTGATTACAAATTTAAGGAAACATATTTATGGTAGGTTGGAATAACTTACTCTACTTACATTGCATAAGGCACCATAGCGAAGAATAGATAATAAAGAATGGACATGACTTTCACTAGTGAAATATAATCTGGTACGGACGTGACGTTCAGGAGACAGAACACCCCTGGAATACCTGAAGTTAAAAACAGACAGTGTTAAAATATAACCATAAAGTCAAACTTCTTAAGTATTGAAATTATTTAGTAACATTGAATTAATCTTACTATAAGTAAAACACCATAATAAGTAAATCTCTAATTCTTCCAACTACAATTGAGGAATTATCTTAGTAGATATTCCTTGAACATGAAAGTAATGAACTAATTGGGACCTCTGAGACTAGTCAAAGAGTTAATACTAGTCCAGTTCAATGTCAATAGGCCATTTGTAGCTCCTCTACTTACAATGACAGAGGTCATTGCCCTAAAGAAACTCACAAGACATTTAAGCTGCTAAAAGGGATACATGCTAAATAATGTGAATAATGACATATACTACCTTTCCTTGTTCACTTCAGTTCCTCCCCAATTTGGAGCAAAAAAGAACCCTGATTAGAAGTTAACTAGTAAGAATATGTAGGAAATCCTTATTTCTACAATGTGCCAGGTGACATTCTTGATTTCATAGGAACATTCAAAAGAAATCCACATTTGAAGTATGCAAAAATAGATTCCTATAGATTTAAATAACAGTATAGTCTCTTACACAGGATGGAGTTTATTTACAGTGTCATCATCTTGTGTCCTCTGAAGGTCTGAGCGAATTTTTCTAACTAGAGGAGTACAGTAGCCTTTGGCAATCTCCAGTTTTTCAGCTTTGGCTATACCATATTCCTGAGGGAAAAAATACATATTAGACAAAAGGCGGTAATGTCAAAGAGCTCTAATAAATGCATTGCTAAATTAAAGAACTCTAAAAACACTATACAACTCCTCATTTACATATTTGCAACTGTAAGTACACTATACCCAAAGCTATTAAGTGTAAATGTAATTTTTGGTGGAACTGAAAAAGCAAGGAATTTCTTTAGAGGGGAAAATGAATGATGAGTGTAATTTTTATGGAGAGTAGTTCACTTCAATTGGCAAATTTTAAATGTAGAAACAATCCCAAAAGAAAGATGGATTAAGGACAACAACACTAAAGCACAGAATAAGGAGGGAATAAAAATATGAAAACTATAAATAGGAAAAGAGATTTTTATCTATGCAAAGGATTAAAATAGCTACCAATTATTTTAAATAGTTGGCCAATACTTTATAAGTTTTAATTAGGGGTGGGCAAAAAATGTCAGGAAATTATCACATTTCATGATGTTTCTTACTACTATAGGTTTATTAAATTTATAATGAGAAATTATAATATGAAGTACCAAGAAAACATTAATTATAATTGCAATAAAAATTACAATTCAAAGGGGTAGACAGAAAACAATCAGATATGAAAAGAGAAAACTCTCATATGTGTAGATGGATGAGAGGGAAAAAGAAGAGGTCAGGAAGAGGTGGAGAGGACAGAGGGGAAGAAGGGAAAGAAGGAGAAAGAAACAGGCATACCCTTTCTCCCCAGGTACAGTCTGGGGTACCTTAATTTAAAGGCTACTTCCTGCTATCAAATGCTTCTATTATTCACGATAATTATAGATTTCAAGTGCCTAACAAAGAAAAGGGTGATTACAGATGAAAGACCTATGAAAATGGTACTTCTTGAGGTCATTTTCCTTAAAAAAAGCTTTGTTGGTTCAATAATTTTGTCAACATAGATGGCTGTGAATTAAGTATGCAAAAGAGATGTAAATGTAATTTTGTTTGCATAAATAAAGGAAAATGCAGGAATTAAAAATCATCAGAGAAAATTTGTATTGTTGCTAGCAAAGCATGAAGAAATAGACACTCTTAAACACTACTCATCTGGAAAAAAACTAGTATAAGATCTCTGAAGCTACAGAAATAGTCTTGAGTCTGTATAAGGACTCAAGTGTAAAAAGAGTGAAAAGTTCTTGATTCTAAGGAAAGGAAGAAAATCAGTTTGAAAAACATGATGCTTTTCCTGATCCTATTTGTACAAAAAATATGTTTGTTATATAAATTTAAGAGAAATATTATATCTGTATGAATTTAAGGGAAAAGCCCTCTTAAGAATTTTCCAAAATGTTAAAATGTTTTTCTCTAGCTGGTAATGTCATAACATTTTATTTGCTTTATCTACATTTTCTAATTTTACAAGAACATATTACTTTTATAATAAAAAACAATTTTTCACTTCAACAGTGACATTTTGTTCATCTGCCACCACCAACTAGCACCCAAAATTAATTGTTATAAATTAAAGTTCTCATCCATTATTAACAATGTTTCCGCCATAAATAGAACTGATAAAAGTAACAGATGAGACTATTTGAAAGCTTATTATGTGGTGATATTGAATGTCATTGGACTTTATATGGCAAATGCTATTATAAAGAAGCAGTTCATAATCTACAAATAACTAAAGAAGTTGTCTTTGAACTTTAGTATGTGACATCTCAATTAAGAGAATTTTAACACCAAATTTAGTCTTTAGGTGTTCTTATCTATCGTCATACATACCATCATGATTATTATAAAGTACCATTTTTAAACCAGGGCTTCTATTTTCTGAGGACTGAGACTGGTTAAAGGTGAAGTTAATTCCATTATAGCAAAAATACCTATCATAATTATAGTTTGACTTTTAAAATAACCATGCTTGTCAAAAAATAATAAACCATGCTTGTCAAAATTAAGCTTAGGTAGGATTAGAATTACCTAATTCAATCTAAGAATGGAAACAATGTTATCTTAATCCTCACTTAAGGACATATTTACTGGTTTTAGAGAGAAAAGGAGGGGGTGGGAAGAGAATGAAAAGGGGTGGGGGGAGAGGGAGAGAGAGAGAGAGAGAGAGAGAGAGAGATAACATCATTTGGTTGCCTCCCAAATGAACCCTGACTGGAAATCCAACCTGCAATCTAGGTTCGTGTCTTGACCAGGGATTGAACCCGCAACCTTTTGGTGCATGGGATGACACTCCCACCAACTGAGCCACCTGGTCAGGACTAGAAACAAATTTTAACAGAGGCAGAGCAACACTTTGTACACCAAAACACATGTATATACACTTCTCTTGCAGAAAGAATGATACTCCCTTAATCTAAATTAATATATTCCAAACAAGTCAAAATTTTACATTACTGACTCAGTCATCAAGTCTTTAGACTTGAAATATCCTTTATTTGCATGAGAACTACATACAGTAGCCCCCCTTATCCACTGGGGATACACTCCAAGACCATCAGTGGATGCCTGAAAACAGTACCAAACTCTTTGTATACTGTTTTTTCCTATACATACATACCTGTGATGATAGTCTAATTTATAAATCAGGTACAGTAAGAGATTAAATCTTTGGCATATCTGAATTGCCAACATCACTACTCTTATGCTTTGGGGCCATTATTAAATAAAATAAGGGTTGCTTGAAGGTAGCACTGCCATACTGTGACAGTGAATAACTGAGGCAGCTACTACATGACTAATAAGTGGGTAGCATGTACAGTGTGGATATGCTGGATGATTCACATCCTGGGCAGAAGGGAATGGGACAGCATGAGACTTCATCACGCTCCTCATAACAGTACACAATTTAAACTTATGAATGGTTCACGTCTGAAATTTCCCATTTAATATTTTTGGACTGTAGCTGCCCATGGGTGACTAAAACCACAGAAAATGAACCACAGATAAGTGGGGAGCTACTATATGTAAAATTTTCATTTTTTCCATTTCAAACTACAATTTCATTACAATGACAATAAATGTGTTTATAACTTTAAATTGTTTGTTCAGGGATCGAATACGCCTGGATTTTGTCCAGTTTTGGATTTACAAAGGCTAAAGTAACAAAGCAAAATAATGTTACTGAACTGAATTCAAGGCTCCATTTAAAAAATAGAAATCTCAAGTTTCTGCCACAATTAGGAGTATCAAACCAAAAAGAAAGATAAATCCCAAGCTGTTCTCTCCTTAATTTATAATCTCTGAACTTCAAGAAAGCATATAAAAAGTCCTCTGCTTTTAAAGTTACTAATTCATCAAAATTTAATTATGAATTCACTCAAAATAAGACTGCTTCTTGGAAGCTTAGGCAGAATATTGTCTGAAGATTCTCATGATTTCAAAGACAATTTATCAAAGAAAAATAATTTTGGAGGTATCTTCAAATAAGTTATCAGACTATTATAACATTTAATGTAATAGCATTAAAAGATAATTACTGCAATGGGGGATGCGATGAATATAGTAAAACAACAATAAAATTAAAATAATTTAAAAAGATAACTACTAGAATAGAGATGCAGAACAGGTGAGCACTATAAATTAAAAGATACAAATGATGCTTCAAATCTTTCTTAACCATTTTAATCTTTACTAATTTTCTAATTATAAGACTTTAAAATATTCATTATGAATATTTCAGTTATAAGGAGAAGGTGAGAATTTCTTTGGCTATTTAAGCACTACTCCAGGAATACAAAGGAGAAGAAATTATATAAACTACCACTAATTAGTAATGCTCATCTGATAAACATTTACAAAGTATCTATACAATACTATAAGAAAACTGATTGCTAGGAATTAACTTACCTGAGGGATGACAATATCTGCTAATGCCTTCGAAAGCCTATATAATTCCATTGTGTTTTCTAATTTCAAGGAACCGTTATGCTGGACATCATACTTTATACAGTCATATATGTCAGGGATTTTACTAATGTCATATCTTCCATTCTTTGTTTTAAAGTCTTTTTCCAACTTGGACCATCTACGTAGCATAAGCTCTAATGTCTCACTATGATAAAGTTGAATATCTAAAACAACATACAAAGTTTTAGCATATTGAAATTAACACATCAAATTAGGAATGTATATTAAAAATTGATAATTAGGAATTTTTTGGCTGTCAAAAATAAAATTGTTGAGAAGCAAAGAAATGTTTCCATAGGCATATACTATTAACAACCATATATTTTATAGATAATGTATAAATAAATACATAGGTAAAAACTGGGTTTATAAAAGACTTTTCTATATGTTATACACTTCAATAACATCAGCAACAACAATTGTAATAAAACTCTTAAACTAATAATACATTTTCAATTTTGAATTTTAAACTAGTTAACTTAAAAAATATATTTTATTTTATTATTTTTGGAGAGAAGGGAAGGGAGAGAGGCAGAGAGGGAGAGAGACATCAATGTATGGTTGCCTTTCACCTGCCTCCAGCTACGGACCTGGCTGGAAACCTGGCTTGCAACCTGGGTATGTGCCCTGGTTGGGAATCAAACCAGCGACCTCCGGATTTGCAGGCTGGTGCCTCATCCACTGTGCCACCAGCCAGGACTAATTTACTCTTTTTTATTAGAGTCACATAACAGAATAGACAGTCGTTACCAGAAAGGAACCTTTAAAATTAAACAGTTCAAAGGATCCATTTTTGCTAGTAAGCAATCTAAGATTCTGAAGTTCCCCAAGGTATTAATTAAGCTAGTCTCGGGAAAGCCCAGACCACCTTCTTGTTATTGGCTCATTTTCAGTTACCTATTTGCTGTTCAGCTATATGGCAATATTCCAGACTTAACCAAATAAGACTGTTTTATCATATTCATGCTTTAATGGGGCAAAAAAGCAACTATAACTTAGCTATTTATTCTTTTGCTAGATATATATTAACTCATACCTATACGCAGTATGAGAAGTTTTATTTCTTAAGATTAGTGCATCTTATTTTAAAATGTTTTACAGTAATTAAGTAATAATTTTTATTTGTTTTATGCTCTAAGAAAAACATAGTATTTACCTGATGATTTTGGATCTTCCATGCGATGTCTGATTTGAGAAGTCAAACTTTGTATCAAGGAATAAACTTTGTCACAGGTCTTCACAGGATTTTTAATTAAATGCATTGATTTAACAAGAGAAATGCTTCCAGATGGAGTAAGCTACAAGTGGGTAAAGTATATATTTTACATATTTATGCACAATTGCCCAAGAGAACAATAAACAAAACTTCCCAATAGCTGAAGAATACTTGTATTCCATAAATTAAGATGGCCCACACCATATAGTAATAAGATCAAGAAGGAAGTAAAAACCTCAGAATTTCATGCTAAAAAAATTAAATCTTAGCTATCATGAGATTACAAAGAAATAGAGAAGTACTATAACTTATGACATTATTATTCTAATTTACATCTAAATTGCTGACTCAATATGAACAAATATAGTTCTAACCATTTTACATATATTTACATGTAATAATCCTAAGACTCTATTATTATTATCAACTTCTGCAGTTGAGGTACTTAGAGATTAAACCCAATATCAAAACACTAGTATGTGAAGAATGAGATAAAAAGTGGCTATAAAGCTGGTACTCTTAAACATCATGCTAATCCTTTTATGATAAGATCTTTACAAGTCAACAAATGCCATTAATGACAACATAGTTTTAAATTCTAGTTTTGATACTAAGCTTGGCAAGTTATCTATCCCCATCAAACAAGTTTCTACAAATAATAAAAATATAAAATAAAATTCCACTTCTTAGTATGTTCTGAACTAGGTAGTGAGCTAAATCTAACCACTGTAAACAAATAGAAATCCTGGGCAAAGAACTTCTGTTTTTTTTTTTTTTTTTGCTTTAAGGTATCTGAGAAATAACATAATAAAGAATTACAGAACCAGAATTCATGCAGAAAGTGATCCTGGCCTTTAAGGCTGTTACTACACTGGAGATACTTGTCAGTCTAGAATAGACCGCAGAAAAATGGAGTAGCGCTTTAACACTATTATTAGATTAAGGAAACAAAAATGAAGTCCAGGATTCTCCATGGTGGAATGCTGATAAACTCTTTATATTTAAGGTTCAAAAAACTAAAGGTGAACCAGAAACAAACCACCTACCAACAAACTGTAGATCAGGTTCAGGTCTACTGTGGACCCAGAAAGACCTGTTCTGAACCTTGATTAAGGCAATCTTAGATTGCTATGTCCATGGATACATAGCAGGAACAAATAAAAAAATCTTACTGGAAAATAATAATATTCTACTTATTTCCTAAATAAATAAAATGTCCAACCATAATTAGATATTCAGTACACAAGAAAACTAGACATCATGAATATCAATCAACAGAATAGACAACAAAAAAGGAACCAAAGAAGCTCTAAGGAACACAATTATCAAAAACTAAAAAAGAGACTTCCTATGTTCAAGAGGAAAAAAGAAAATATTAAAAATCATAAAAAATTGCATATTATTGAAAACTGAGAATATATTTTTAAAAGAAACAAATATTGAAATTAAAAAATATACTGGCTAAATTTATAGCACATTAGATACAGCCAGAGATATATTTTATAGTAAATTAGAGTGGTTAGAAGATTCCATCAAGAATAAAGCATAGAGATAAAAGAATAAAAATAAAATAAAATAAAAAGTATAAGAGAAAGTTCTAGGAAACATATGTGGAGACCCAAAAGAAAGTAATAGAAGCAATATTAAAAAAAAACTTTCCAAAGCTGAAACCAAAGATCTGATAATCCTATTAAACAAACTATTAGCAGGATAAACTAAAAACAAATTTAACATCTAGACATAAAATAGAAAATCTGCTAAAAATCAAAGATAAAAATGTTAAGTGGCCAGAAAGAGTTATTAAAAAAAGAAAAAAAAGAAGCATTATCAACAGCTAACTTCACAAGGCAAAAACATTGGAAGCTAGAAGGTACTGAAGGAACTGAAGGAACATCTTGATGCAATAAAAGAAACTGCCATTCTAGAATTCTATTCTCAATCCTAAGACTAAAGTTGAAATAAAAACATCTTCAATATAAAAAGGAATTCATCACTGGTAGACCGATACTAACAGAATTACTATATTGTTCCTTAAACAGAAAGAAAATTATGTTAAATGGAAACTCTGAAATTCAAAAAGAGTACAAGGTAATTATGTAAAAGGGTAAATTCAAAAGTAATTCTAAGCAAATACTGCTTGTATAAAAGAATAATAACAATGACATATTGTGGTGTTTAAAATATACAGAGTAAAAATAAACAATATTATTGTAATATGTAAGGATTCTGGATGCAATAAGAATATTAAAAAGAGCAACAAAAATGTCAGGATAGCAATTAGTTCTAAGAGAAGGGGTTATAACTGAGGTCAGGCTACCCATGTGCTTGAGTTACTCCAATGGTCTATTTTTCTGTCTGGATGTTGATGATTATATGAGTATTTGATTTATAATACAATAACGGTTAAGTTTATGTTTTTGTACTTTGTGTGTATAATAGTTCACATGTAAATGTTTGCTAAGACCCACCTTTTCATAATCTTCAGGAGTAAAATCTCTATCTTTCTGCAGTATTTCATGAAGTCTTGCTTTCACACGTTGCTGGCAACTGCTCAGAGAGTCACTATCACTATCCAGAAGACCATTCATATTTGCACTTTTTACCATCTGAACAAGAATGGGGGTAAGCTCTCCTTCTAGCGCCAAGAGCCCCTAAATATGTTAAGTAAAATCAACACAGACTTAAAAATTAGTATGTAAAATAATAGAAAATACCATAATTATTTTGTTACGTGCTGAATTTTATAAGGTATAAACTATTTACAATGAATAAACCTCATTAATACTGTTTCTCACTGCCATTTCATGGCTTTAGTTGAAAATTTCAAATTTGGAAATTTAAAATATTGCCTTAGTAAAAATATTTTAACTTGCAATATTAAATGAAAATTCTAATAATTGTAAAAACACTGATTTATACCTTTGCAAAAGCAGCTGCAGTCATCTGCACTCGTCCTTCATCAGAGGCGTATATTTTGAGGTCATGTCGGTAGGTACTATGTAATCTAAGTAAACCACAACCAGGAAATCCTGCATAATCTCCTGAAAATAAATCCTCAAATCACTTAAGCTATATTTTCATTTCACTGCATTTCTATAAATATTTAATAACTCTCAAAATAAATGAAAAGTTGAAGATAATGTATAAATTACATTATAATTACAAATTAGAGAAACTCCAAGATTTACCTTGACCTCCAGGATACATACACCTGAAAGCTCTTCCAAGTTCTTCAGCCTGAACCCTGCCTGCAGGGGTTAGTTCTCCTCCCCATTTTAGAACCAAAAGTAAGGACGGTTCTTCTCTCCGACTATCTGCAATATATGTCAATGGGTAAAGCTAGTGTCAAATTTCTTTCTTTTAAACAAACATATTTCAAGATTTTTTGGGGGGGGCCCTCTTCTGCAGTGGATTATGGCCCTTACATATGATCTTGCTCCTTAAATGTACCTGTCTTTGTAGACTGTTGCTTCTGTCAGAAATGCTGATTATTCTACCAATTAATATCTCCCTAAAATTTCAAAATGTCCTCTCTACTTTAGGAATAAAACTCTTCCCAGCCCTGGCTCAAACAACTCAGTGGATTGAGTGCTGCTGGTCTGTGAACCAAGAGGCCACTGGTGTGATTACTGGTCAGGGCACATGCCTGGGCTGCAGGCTGGGTCCCCACTAGGGATGCATGAGAGGCAACCACACACTGGTATTTCTCTCCCTCTCTTTCTCTCTCCCTTCCCCTTTCTCTAAAAATAAATACATAAAATCTAAAAAACAAAAATAAACAAAAAAAGTTCTTTCCCAATTTTTCAAAAGTTAGTATTACTTCTTCCTTCACTGCTCTCATGGTGGTATGATAGCAATGGTGCTTGCTCAAAGCATTTACTTGTGCTGCCTTTGCTGGATTAAGAGCTCCCTGATGACAAAATCCAGATCTTGTCTTTATATCAAGAGCTGAAGTAAAAAAGATATATTCCTTCTTTATGATTAGGACTCAGTAATTAACATAACTTTTAGAAAGGTGTGAGGTGATAAGAGCCTAGTATTTGTTATAATTTAAATTTATGGGTGAGATATACAAAAAAATGTAGCCAAGAGCAGCTTTTAAAATTCTGATTTGTGAAATGTTTAATAACTATCTTGTACACCTGAAACATTATATATCAGCTGTAATTTTTGAAAAGATTTTATTTATTATTTTCAGAGAAAGAGGAAGGGAGTGAGGCAGAGAGGGAGGGAGACATTAATGTATGGTTGCCTTTCAACTGCCTCCAACTATGGACCTGGCTGGAGTCCTGGCTTGCAACCTGGTTATGCTGCCCTGGCTGGGAATCAAACCAGCGACCTTTGGGTTGACAGGCTGGTGCCTTATCCATTGTGCCACCAGCCAAGGATATCAGCTGTAATTTTTTAAAAATAAAATAAAATTTGAAACTGTTAAATCTCTGTTATTTTCCAGACCAAGTATTTTCTTAGATTTAAGATACCATAAGAAAGCGAGTCTCTATACTTAATTCTGACTTGCCCTTAATTTATCATATGTTATTAAAATATCTGTTACTTTACAGAAACAAAGATAATTTAAAAATCAGCAATGTAAGTGCTAAACAAATTCAAGATGATTCACTAGAGATTCTCTATGTATTATCTCCCTTTCCCCTGGGGCCAGTTAACAGTTGCATGTGCTTTACCATGAAGACCAATATTAACTTAATGACTTTTTTGTTTAGTTACTTATGGAATGTTATTGATCATAAATATTAAGATACAGGAAATTAAGCTTACTATTATTAGTCACCAAGTATAATAAGAGAACCACACATCAAATTTTAAAGTAAGTATATAAAGATTAATATAATCAAACTTTGGTTTCCATGTAAGATAATCATCACCTCAACTTTTGCTGGTATAAATAATGCTATTTTGAATATCCTGATAGATTAATCTTACTTTGAATATCTGATCACTCCCTTGGGATAGATTTGTATAAACAGAATTAAGGTCAAAGCATAAGAACATTTTTTGAAGTTTCTTATATACATATATTGACAAATTATAGTTCAGAGTTTTGTCAATTTATCTTTCTACCAGTAGACTGAAATCCTGCCACACTACATTTTCACCAGCTCTCTTTATTATCATTTGGAAAAAAGGAAAAAAAAAACATTTTGCTAGTATGATAGACATGAGTGATGATGATGATGATGATGATGATTACATGATGTTACTGAGTATCTGCATTTCTCCATGAAATGGCTTCTTTAACCCCTGCCTATTTTTCTTTTTAAAGGTTAATGAATTTATGGACTTTTGTGCCAACTGCTCTTAGAAGACTAATTTTATTTAAATGCTTATTCAGATTTATTGGGTAGAGGAAAATATCTATTGTACATGTTGATTGTATATTTTTTCAAATAGTCTTTTCATACTTCATGAACTTCCATCCTGTGTACTTTGACCTCTTCTATCAAAAAAGAGGAGAGGTTGGAAAGATGGGAGTTCTGGAGTGCCAGAGCAGCTGAAGGATAGAGTAGGGAGCATGAGATGTCTGCAGGACCCTAAGAAACTGACCTGCACTGGACTCAGGGGAGCACAGCCCAGAGGCAGCAGAGACCTACAGGAGAGCAGGTGAGACAGTTCCAAACTGGCCAGCGGGCCGAGGTTGGCTCTGAGCAGTGGCGGCTCTGCTCAGAGGGGCGTCTCTAACTGAAGCAGCTCCAGGCTCCCTGGCAACTAGAAATCTGAGCAGTAAAGTGTGGACAGTGAGTGCAAATGCCAGGGGGAATGAGGAATTGAACTCCTGCAGGGGAGGGACTGTGTGAGAGCCTCACTCCGGGACTGGGAGAGAGGAAGCACCACCCTGGGCCAAAGGCGGAGGAGAGACCCGCTGAGAGCAGGAGCTGGGGAGCAGGGAAGTGCACCGGCCAGAGTGGCAAGAAGCCTGAAAATTGTGCCCTTGCACCACCCAGGAAGAGGGCAGCTCGGAGCCCCAGTGAGGGGGAAGGCCCAACCCTGTGCACCCACACCAGTGTGCAGGCTCCCACAAAATCTCCAAATTACGAGCCAGGAACTTGCAGCTGGTGCAACTGGCATGCCCACTGCAGGCGACAAAGGCCTCCTCAAGGAGCTGGATGGGGAGGAGTAGCATTAGCCTGCAGGCTGCACTGCTGAAGCTCTGGGAGCCAGGCACACATCACAGAGGAGGTGGTGAAAAACTCCTCTAAGAGCTGCACTGCATGGAGGGTTGGCCTTCGCCCGGGGGGAGCCAGGTGCTGTTAGCAGACAGGGGCTACCTCCTCCGGGAGCTGCAGGGGCAGGGCCAGGCATCACAGGAGCCAGCGAGGTTGCAGGCCACCCTGGAGGGGAGCCAGGCGCCCACTGCAGGCAGGAACCTCCTCCAGGAGCTGGAGAGGGAGGAGCAGATATAGACATCACAGAAGCACCCTGCTGGACCTCACACAGAAGCAGAGAAGGCAGGGCCCCAGAATGCTGGCAGCCCTGAAACCCAGCTAGGCTATTGGAGGCCCCGCCTACCTGGGGGCTGACACTCAGAATCAGCCCTGACTGTGCCAGCCATAGGACCTGCCACTCCAAGACCACACAGCTACTAGACTGTAGACTGCAGAGACTTGACCAAGAAAAAGAGGCAGACTCAGGAAATGGATTGCTGCTAATCTCAAGCACCTGTTACACCGAGAACTACATGAACTGTTAATCCCTAACATATCCTTTTCAAAAGTTACTTCCAACCCTCACAATTAGTGCATTTTAAATAAATACTGTTTATACCACAGTGTATCCCAACTCACATATCAGAGACAAAGAGAGAATCCTAAAAGCATCAAGAGAGAAACAGCAAATAACATATAAGGGGACCCCAATAAGGCTATCAAATGATTATTCAACAGAAACAATACAAGCCAGAAGGGAATGGCAAAAAATATTCCAAGTAGTGGGAAACAAAGGCCTGCAACCAAGAATACTCTACCCAACAAGGCTCTCATTCAAAATGGAAGGAGTTTCCCAGACAAAAGACGACTAAAAGAATACATTGCTACCAAACCAGCATTGCAAGAAATGCTAAAGGATCTGCTTTAAAAAAAAATGAAGAAAGAAACAGAGAGAGTCAAAGAGGAACACAGGTACAAAGTGGGAAAATGGCAATAAGTAAGCATCAATCAATCAATAATAACCTTAAATGTAACCGGATTAAATGCGCCAATCAAAAGACATAGGGTAGCTGAACGGATAAGAAAACATGACCCACATATATGCTCTCTTCAAGAGACCCACCTTATAACAAAATATCGCCACAGGTTGAAAGTGAAGGGATGGAAAAATATATATCAAGCAAATGGACCTGAAAGAAAGGCTGGAGTAGCAATACTTATTTCAAACAAAATAGATTTTACAATGAAGGCCATAAAAAGAGATAAAGAAGGACATTTCATAATGGGAACAATCCATCAAGAAGAAGGAACTCTGGTAAACATATATGCACCCAATGTAGGAGCTCCAAAATATATTAAGAAAATCTTGGAGGACTTCAAGAAGGATATACAGAGCAACACACTAATAGTAGGGGATTTTAAATACCCCACTATCAACAATAGACAGATCTTCCAAACAAAAAATCACTAAGGATATTGTGGCATTGAACAACACTCTATAGAGGAAATGGTCCTAACTGATAGATACAGAACCTTCCACCCCAAACAAGCAAAATACACATTCTTTTCAAATGCACATGGAATATTCTCTAAGAAAGACTACATGGTAGTTCATAAGACAAGTTACAGGAAAACTGAAATCATACCAATCATCTTCTCAGATCACAATGGCTTGAGACTAGAAACCAATCTCAAGGGGAAAAACAAAAACACTCTAATTCATGGAGACTGAATAACATGCTTTTAAGTAATGAATGGGTTAACAATGAGATCAAAGATAAAATCAAAAAGTTTCTGGAAACAAATGACAGTGAATATACAACAGTCCAAAACCTATGGGACACAGCAAAGGCAGTCCTCAGAGGGAAATTCATAGCAACACAGGCCTACCTAAAAAGGTCACAAGAAGTTTATACAAACAACCTAACCATAAATCTGCAAGAGCTAGAGGAACAACAACAAAGCCCAGAGCAAGTAGAAGGAAGGAAATCATCAAGATCAGAGCAGAACTACGTAACTTAGAGACTCAAACTACAATTCAAAGAATCAACAAGTCCAGGAGCTGGTTCTTTGAAAAAATAAACAAAATTGACAAGCCTTTATCCAGACCCATCAAGAAAAAGAGAGAAAGGACCCAAATATACACAATCAGAAATGACAGAGGAGAAATCACAACTGATATTTCAGAAATACAAAGGATTGTAAGAAATGACTACGAACAACTATATGACAAGAAAGAGGACAACCTGGGTGAAATGGACACATTTCTGGAAATGTATAATCTACCAAAACTGAATCCAGAAGAAAGAGAAATCCTAAATAGGACAATAACAACTAGTGAAATTGAAGAAGTAATCCAAAATCTCCAAAGCACAAGAGCCCCAGACCAGATAGATACACAGGTGAATTCTACCAAACATGTAAAGAAGAACTAACTCCTATCCTTCTCAACCTATTCCAAAAAATCCAAGAAAAGGGAAGACTCCCAAACTCTTTCTATGAGGCCAATATTATTCTAATCCCAAAACCAGGTCAAGACACAACTAAGAAAGAAAACTATAGGCTAATATCTCTGATGAACATAGGTGCTAAGATTCTCAACAAAATATGGAACCAGATCTAGCAGTACATTACAAAGATCATACACCATGATCAAGTGGGTTTCATCACAGGGATGCAAGGATGGCACAACATTCGTAAATCAATAAATGTAATACACCACATCAACAAAATGAAAGACAAAAACCATGTGGTCATATCATTAGATGCTGAAAAAGCACTTGATAAAGTACAGCAACATTTATGATAAAAACCCTAAGCAAAATGGGAATAGAGGGAGTATACCTCAACATCATAAAGGCCATATATGAGAAATCTGAAGCCAACATCATACTCAATGGGCAAACACTAAAAGCATCTCCCCTCCAAGATCAGGAACAAGACAAGGCTGTCCACTTTCTCCATTTCTGTTCAACATTGTTTTGGAAGTTCTAGCCATAGCCATCAGAGAAGATAAAGGAATCAAAGGTATCCAAATTGGAAAGGAGGAAGTCAAACTGTCATTATCTGCAGATGATATGATAGTGTGCACACAAAACCCGATAGGCTCCACCAAAAACTTATTCAACCTAATAAGCAAATTTAGCAAAATAGCTGCATATAAGGTCAATATCCAGAAATCAAAAGCATTTTTGTATATCAATAATGAAATGTCAGAAACAGAAGCTAGAAAACAAATCCCATTTACCATAGCAACAAGAAAAATAAAGTACTTAGGAATAAACTTAACCAAGGAGGTAAAAGACCTGTACTCAGAAAACTACAGAACATTGAAGATAGAAATTAAGGAAGATACAAATAAATGGAAGCATATGCCATGTTCATGGATGGGAAAAATTAACATCATTAAAAATGTCCACACTACCCAAAGCAATCTATAGATTCAATGCAATCCCAATTAAAATACCAATGACAAACTTCACAGAAATAGGAAAAATACTTCAAAAATTTATATGGAGCCAAAAATGCCCACAAATAGCCACAGCAGTCTTGAGGAAGAACAAGGTAGGAGGAATCACAATACCAGACATCAAACTATACTACAAGGCTACTGTCATCAAAACAGCATGGTACTGGCATAAGAATAGACATATAGACCAATGGAACAGAATAGATAGCCCAGAAATAAACCCAGGGCTCTATGGTCAATTAATATTCAATAAAGCGAGAAGGAACATAAAATGGAGTAAACACAGTCTCTTCAACAAGCGGTGTTGGAAGACTAGACAGCAACATGCAAAAAGATAAGACTAGACCACCAACTTATACCATATACCAGAATAAACTCAAGATGGATAAAGGACTTAAACATAAGCAGTGCCATCATAAAGGTGCTGGAGAAAAATATAGGAAGTAAAATTTTAGATATCCTACACAGAAATATGTTTACTGATACTTCACCAAGGGCCAAGGAAATCAAACAACAAATAAAGAAATGGGACCATATCAAATTGAAAAGTTTCTATTTAGCTAAAGAAAATACCAGCAAAATTAAAAGGGAAACAACTGTATGGGAAAACATATTTGGCAATGATAGCTCAGACAAGGGTCTGATCTCCAAAATATATAATGAACTAATGCGACTCAACACCAGGGAGACAGACAGCCCAATTAAAAAATGGGCAAAAGACCTGAACAGACAACTCACTGAGGAAGACATACAAAGGGTCCATAAGCATATGAAAGAATGCTCAACATCACTAGCCATCGGAGATGCAAATGAAAACCACAATAAGATACCACCTCACACCTGTCAGAATGGCAATCATCAACAAACCAACAAAGAACAAGCGTTGGCAAAAATGTGGGGAAAAGGGAACCCTGGAGGACTGTTGGTGGGAATGTAGGCTGGTGCAGCCACTATGAAAAACAGCATGGAATTTCCTTAAAAAACTAAAAATGGAACTGCCTTTTGATCTAGCAATTCCACTGAAGAACCCTGAAACACCAATTCAGAAGAACCTATGTACCCCTATGTTCATAGCAGCACTATTTACAATAGCCAAGTGCTGGAAACAGCCTAAGTACCCATTGGTGGGTGACTGGATCAAAAAACTTTGGTACATTTACACAATGGAATACCACACAGCAGAAAGAAAGAAGGAACTCCTACCCTTTGCAACAACATGGATGGAACTAGAAAGTATTATGCTTAGTGAAATAAGCCAGTCAATGAAACACAAATACCATATGATCTCACCCATTTCAGGACAATAATGAACAAAACAAACAATAAGCAAAATAGAACCAGATACATGAATATAGTGAATAGACCTTTAGTGGGAAGGCGGAAGGGGAGTGGGGGGAGGGGGGAAGAAGAGGCAAAGAAGGGGAATAGTTTCGTTAAGAAACTGGTATGGAAGAACCATAAACATGAACAACAAGTGGGATTGACTTTGTGGGGGAGTGGGTGGGTAGGGAAGGGGACAATGGGGAGTAAAAAGGGGAGGGATGTAATACAATAATAAAATTAAATTAAAAAAAGTAAAAGAGACAGAGGCTCATTAAGCAACATTTAGTTATAAATAAATAAGCTTTCTGAAACAACTCCTGATTAATAGGGAAGTCCTATGCAGTTTTCAAAATAAAATCTACCCTTTACTTAAAGAATCAAAAATAAAATCTATACTTTAGATATAAAGCAGTTAAATAAATTCCATTGAATAATATTCCAGTCCCAAGCCAGTAGACAGAGAAGGTCCAAATGTAATTGATTAACAATGCGTCGGAAGCCCCTACATGTAATTAAAACACAATAGGTATTAATAATGACAAACCTTCCTCTTCACTAGATGTTTTAGGACAGCCGTGAGGGAGATAGGTTAATTGCACTTTACGATTTATTCCAGAAAAATGGCCATACCTGTAAAATAAAATGGCAAGTAGAATGAACAATATTCAGGAAGTGTTCAGTATGACCTTCAAAAGAAAAACTAAAATCCATCTAGAGAAAAAAACTAAACTTTAGATATCAATGCCTCCTTCTTTTTGTAATAACCTTGTTAAATTCTTCAAAATATCCTAGTAAAAAATCTGTACCATAGGTAGTCATTCTAATAACCTTAATAAAAATACAAAAACGTTTTTCTACAAAAGTTAGACAACTTTGGAAAGATAATGAAGTATAGAACTATATAAAATATACATTATATATATAAACTGTGTCTTAAAAAGATAAAGAAAATAAGATTGTAAATGGTCAAAATTGTAAAGCTTATAATAAGAATACTGGTGATACCTATTGACCTGATTAAAACAGTTCAAAATTATTCTTTTTTTAAAACAGCATTGAGTCTGTGGTTAAGTTAGCAATGCAGACTTCATCTTAAGGAGTACTTCAGAGGAGATCTAAACTTGATGTCCTCTTTTCAGCTTCTCATTAAAATTAGGAGTAAAGCTAAAACAATAACCTTTAATACAACATCTGTTTTCTCACTGGTCAAAATAAAAATCTCATTAGACTTTCACTAATGTATCTACAACTACAGAGATAAAAAGCAAAGGATCAAACTGCAAAAAGAATTAACATGAAAAGCCACACATATTTTTAAAAAACATCACAAGTCATTATCAAAATTAAGGGTTTCAAAAAGATACTCACATCTCTAACACGGTCTTAAGTTGTTCAAGTTTTGACTTGTTTTCTTCAATGTCAGAATCATTGTTTTGCCCCAGCTCCATAAGAAGTTGTCGTGCAATGTCCAACACTTCCTATAAAATAAATTAAGAAAAAATTAAATTTTTATGTAATTTTGCCATTAGCAATTTAAAATTCAACAAGAAATCAAATGCACTTACCTGTAATTGTTTTGGCTTTTTGAGTTTTAATTTCCCAGATTTATATCCTTCACACTTCTCAAAAAGATCAAAAAATCTTAACAGAAAAAGAGCAATATTAGTCATTTTCAATAATTAATATTACCACCATATACTTAAATGAATTACAATAAGTAACTGATATAGTACTATAATGCTAATAAATGAGAAATATGTGACTTGTGGGTCTTTGGGTTTCAAATACTACACTGTGTGTCTTCTTGTCCTCCACTACATCACGTTACTTTTTCACTTTGATTGATAAACCTTTGTATTTTCTTAAACAATATCAAACTAATAATCACTAGATTATTTTTAAAGATTTCTCAAATGGAAAAACATGATTATAGCACAAAATATCAAATGTGCTCTGAAGTCACTACATATAGATATTTTAAAATATCTTTTTCAACACACACTTAATGGCTCAGGTTTTCAAACTTTACTATTTCTATGTTAACTACTAAATAGAAAAAACATAAATTTTCATTCTACTGATATTCTTCTAGAAGGTGGGGAGGTTAATGACTGTCAAAGAACAATATAAGTGAATAATTAACTAAGATTAAGTAGAACACCTATATAATAATAAATAAAAGCCAGGTCAGAAAGATGGCCATTCATAGATACTGTCAAAATAATTTTCAGATGCTGATGTATACAATTATTCTAAATGGATTTGGTTTTCATCCCATGATTTTAGTATTAATGGCCAAGAAATAGTGGTAAACAGTTTTTCTATATGATGTATTAATTGAAACAGCGTATCATCTACCAAAAATGTTAAATTATTTCCTGAGTGTTAAATTATTCCCCTTAAAACATACTTTTGATGCCTCACTTCCATCTTCATTTTTTGTTTTGGTGTTCGATCCCCATGACGTATGACAGCTATGACACATCTAAGTTCCATCCTAAAATTAAAACAAAAAAATTCTCAATTTTCTAACAAAGATTTGTATTGTACAATTTTTAAAAATATTTTATTATTTTCAGAGAGAAGGGAAGGGAGGGAGGCAGAGAGGGAGAGAAACAGCAATGTATGGTTGCCTTTCATCTGCCTCCAGCTAAGGACCTGGCTGGAGACCTGGCTTGCAACCTGGTTACATGCTCTGACTGGGAATTGAACCAACGACCTTTGGGTTCGCAGGCTGACACCTATCTATTGAAATGTATTATATAATTTAGAATAACACAACATCTAATTATTTATTTGCAGCAATCTTTTACCATTTCTAGATCTTCCCTATGAAGAATGGTAGTTATGACAACTCATTTTAATTTTTATCAAATCAAAGCCTAAAAATGGTATGAAGCTGGAAGTGGAGTAACACCAAACTATGAAATACCTGCTTCTTTTCTAGAGATGATAGACTGCAATCCTGGAACTTCATTAAATATCTGCTCTATAACATTAGTTGTTATAAAATAAAATTTCATTAAATTAAAACAAAGCTTTACTGTATTTACTTTGCCCATGTAAGAAGAACAAGTGTTTCCAAATCAAATTACTGGAAGATAAACTATCACAGGAGGAATACTAAGGCTTAATTCCGTGTTTGCCAAATTTGAGCCACAGAACACAGTCCTGCAGGATTTTAAAAGTTATCTGAAAATATTTTGTGTTAAGTAAGTCCAGAAATATGGGTTTAAAAACAAAATTAAGTATTTTTGCCCCCCCAACCCAGGACTTCTTAGAATATTTAATATGTCAATATAAGTCTCCAAGCAGTACGTGTGAAGAATATCATCAATTCACCTGTTACTCAAGCAGTATCTTTCACTAGTATGTTATAAAATACCTTGGCAATATTCGTCCAATTAAATTTAACTCAAAATATAACCATTAATTTTTTCTTTACATGCTTAGAATGCCAAAGTTGTATGACCACTGACTATAAACCTTTAAGTAATGTACCTGTTTTCACCTCTTTAGTTTTTATGGTTCAATTCAACAGTTCTATAATTATCTAAGCATTTTTTAAGATTTCATTTGTAGCAATATAAAGATTTTAAGTCTTGGAGAACCCCTGTAAAAACATACAATATATTGCTTCCATCTGCAAAGTGAATCGTATAAAAACATACCCACTAAAGTAACTAATAATCATTCAGAAATGTAATCTTTATTGCAATAGCACAGACTAATGGAGAAAATCCAAGGAATTTCTAAATGAAAATATTCAAACTTACATAGTTCCAGATGTAGTTGGCACAATGGGAATATCTTCTGCTTCTAAGGGTATTGACCAAGGGATATGAAATTGTGGAGCAAGCTCTCTCATCACAATATTGCTTCAAGAAAAAGAAGGAAAATAAAATGTAGTTCACTTTAAGAGAAAACTTGGTACTTACTGACAAATAATTCAGATTTATAGGAGTTAAAGTCAAATCACCTAGTGACTATGTGATAAGAAGCACATAAAAAGTATCCCAAAGATCAATTCTGACCAAGAAAAATTAGATCAGCAGTTCTAAACTGGTGTATCAGAATGGGATGCCATAAATGTGTAAATACTTATTTATATACTTTAGTTTTTAAATTACTTGACAGTGGATTCAAATAATTATAACTGCATCAATCTACTTTACAAAGGTTCTAAAATACAAGATTATCTCTTCTTTGTAGTCGCTGATCATTTATTACCAATTTATTGATTACTTACAAAGCTATTTTATTTTCAGATTTTACCATTTTTAGAGAGAAGGAGAGGGAGAGAGGCAGAGAGGGAGAAAGACATCAACGTATGGTTGCCTTTCACCTGCCTCCAGCTATGGAGCTGGCTGGAGACCTGGCATGCAACCTGGTTATGTGTCCTGGCTGGGAATCGAACCAGAGACCTTTGGGTTCACAGGCTGGCACCTTATCCACTGTGCCACCAACCAGGGCCTATAAGGTTATTTTAAATATTAATGCCCATTTTAAACAAATTCCTAACACAGTTTACTAATAGGGTTAATAATAAAAATGGGTTTAAGTAATTATAAAATATTTATGATTTTGTTTAAATTTAACATTTATTCATGCTAAAATTTAGTAAGCTCCCCTAAATTTCACTTTAAGGGTAAGTTCACAAATCTTTGAAATACATAGTAAAAGCTGTCTCCAATTACTAAAATGCATTTTAAAGATAAAGTTTCTCTGGCTTTGTCATATATACTTTGAAACGGTTTAAAAATAGTTCTTGCCTTGCATGTCTTTTAAATCACGTTTTAAGAAAACAGGTCAAAGAATATAAAAAGGGTATTTCCATCAGAAATAATTTCTTTTTCATTCACTTGATAATATCATGAGAAAGATCTTTAAGTAACATGCTTTCAGAAAGCATCATCATGTCATCATTCAAAAGAATCCTGAATTCTAAATATTTCTATTTCACTCTGGTTATTTATTTCATGAATGTTAATTCTGTGCCATTTAAAGAGAATGAAACTATAGCATTTCTAAGTCTATGAAGTTAAAGTATCTTTAAGCCATTATCTACTCTGGTCATAAATTAATCTACCTTCAATAACACAAAGTATAATTCAGTTTTTGGAGGTGTCATTTGATGAACAATGATTTTTAGTATAGAGTGCTAACAAAACCCTAATCATTTAATGTTTAAATAATTAGGATTTTTGGCTCTGGCTGATAGCACAGTGGGTAAGGCGCCGGCCTGCGAACCCTAAGGTCGCAGGTTCAATTTCCCAGCCAGGACACAACCAGGTTGTAAGCCAGGTCTCCAGTCAGGTCTGTGGCTGGAGGCAGGTGAAAGGCAACCATACATTGATGTCTCTCTCCCTCTCTGCCTCTCTCCCTTCCCCTCTTTCTAAAAATAATGAAATAAAATCTTTAAAAAATAAATAAATAATTAATATTCAAAAAATATTTTATTTATTTACTTTTAGAGAGAGGAGAAGGAAGGGAGATAGGGAGGGCGAAAGAGAAGGGAGGGAGAAAGGAAGGCAGAAAGAGAGGGAGAGAAACATCAATGGGTGGCTGGCTGCCTTTTGTAGGTCCCCAACTGGGGATGTGGCCCATAACTCAGGTATGTGCCCTGACTGGGAATCAAACAAGCAACCCTTTGGTTTGCAGGCTGATACTCAGTCCACTGAGCCACACCAGCCAGAGCTACAATTACTTAGTTTCTGAATAACTAATATGTGTTACTGTAACAAAGGTGAAGAAACAAAATATAAAGAAAATATTCTTACCCAAGTATTTTTGCACAGTCATCATAATACTTCATGGAATTTTTCACAAAACTGAAGCCATTGACATCACAGACATAGGACTGTCCATTCGCCCGTAATAAATCAAAGCCACAAACTGTTTGCTATTTAAAATAAATGATAAACTTTAAAGTTCCATTTGAATTAAGATTCGCAATTTTCCAGTCCTATTGGAACTATCAAATTCTATAAATGCTAAAGCACATTACTGTTCACTAGTGTACTTCATAAGTAAAAAAATGAAAGAAGTTACTTATTTGTAACTCTGAAAATACATGTGTATAACTCATGTCATATAATCATCATCAGGAAGTAGATGTAGAACAATAATATTTAAGGGACAAAGGAGGCCAAAAAATTACATATTTTACCCATTCCTTTAAAAAAGAACTGGGTATTTAAAAGCTTTGATTTATTTTGTACTAGCAGAAATTATATCACTTTAATCCAAAAATAAAAATAAAACCATAAAGGGAAAACAATTTTGAAGACATATTCCAGAACTATACAATTATCCTATGAATCTTTTAAACCCTGACAAGCACATACTTGTGAGTACTCAAAATACATTTATTTTATAGGAGATAATAAAATAGTTTGAAATGTTATGAAGTTCCTGTTCAAGCTCCAGGAATTTTCTTACCTTCTTTTTATATTCAAATCATCACATGTTAATACAATGTGATTTTCAAGTCATGAAAATGACTTTTGGAATCTTGGAATTACAAGTTTAAAAAGTTTATGTGAAAATAGTAAAATATATTTACAGGCTAATATCCCTTTTATAAGTGAGATTTCAAATTAAGGAATAAAGAATTTACTTATTATTTACTAACCAATAATATGCACTTATCTTTAAGTTACATTTCTAAGACAAAATTTCAGAAAGGTAAAGTTTATCTCCTATTAGGCACACATTGCACAACTTCTATTTAAAACTCCATCATAAGTTAAAGCCTAACCATATAGTAGACTGAGGGAATTAGTCAAATGTCAAAAGTAAAGTTTTCTTTAAGAAATATATATGTATTGCTTTCATGAACTTATTTTATCATATATAATAGGCCAAAATATTGTTTGTCAAAGCTAGAAAACTGAGGACCCTTTGTTACTTAAAAAAAAATCTTTAATCAATTATATAAGTAAATAACACTTGCAACCCTTAAATACTAGTTCACTGTTAGTTAAGTTTTCCTCTGTAATTTTTATTTCTGAATAAATTGACAAAGTTCCCTTTTATATAATACAGATAGAATACAGGAAAACAAAGGCCTTCATTTATTACATGTATATTTGTATTACTGGCACAAGATTACCTTCAAGAATACATAAACTGTTCAGATATCACTCCTATTTTCTCAGATTACTTCTCCAACTACAAGCCCAAATAACAATGATTTTACTCAACAAAGAAAATTTGAATTCTTTTAACAAAGGTCTATATGGGCTGTATTATATAGCATCTTACCTTAAATGCAAGGCAGACTTTCCAAGCAATTAACTTCTCTCGTGCATTGAGAATAACAGGGTACCTTACTTCTTTTCCTTCACTATCTCGTTCTACTTTGCCATCGAGGGCTGGAGATTTTCGAGCTTCAGCATGGGCATAATCCGGACCCACTGTATAAACCTTTCATAAATGTTCAAGTATATATTTTATTAAAATATATTAACAAAAAAGAAGAGAACAGTGCCTGGTGGTGGTGGGGGGGATATATATAAACAGCAAACAACAAATTCAAAGAAAAAAGTCAATAAAAAGTACTTCACTCTCCAGACAGTATTTTCACACATATTTCTATTTAGATGAAAAAATTTTAAATATTTTAGTTGAGGTTTTAATCATTAACTATATGGCAAAACTGGTAAAGTGAAGTTTAATCTGAGGATGTACATGATGTGACTCCTCTCAAATTGTTTTAGTTTAACAAAGGAGAGATATAAATAACTATGAAATCATTATAGAAGGAAGCAACTGCCAAAAGAAGATTTTAAAAAGGGGGTGATACAACAACAATAACATTTTTTTTTAAAGATTTTATTTCATTATTTTTAGAAGGAGGGGAAGGGAGAGAGGCAGAGAGGGAGAGAAACCTCAATGTATGGTTGCTTTTCACCTGCCTCCAGCCACAGACCTGACTGGAGACCTGGTTTGCAATCTTGTTATGTGCCCTGGCTGGGGAATCGAACCTGCGACCTTTGGGTTCACAGGCCGGCACCTTATCCACTGTGCTACCAGCCAAGGCCAACAATAAAATTTTAAAAAATAAAAATAAAAAATTTTTAAAAATTTAAAAAAAAATTAAAGAAGGGGGTGATAAGGAATCCATAAATTTGAAGGCAGATAAGAGAGGAAAAGGTGCTGTAAGTAATGGTGATAAACACAGACAGAGGATAGAAGCATGAAAACAGCATGATAAGTTATCTGGTATGGTTTATACGTAAGAAACAAGGTTCATGGGACAAAGGGAAGACTGAAATAAATATCTTGTATGCCAGCCTTATGAATCTGATTATTATCTTGTGGTCAATGAGGACCCATGAGAAAATTTTAAGTACAGGTCCATGATCAGGTTTAAGAAAGAACACTCTAGTTAAACAGATTGGTAAGATAAAGCAATTAAGATCTCATTTGTCACCAACAGAATTTTTATAACCAGCAGCAGTTGTTGCATACCTTATCACTTATGCCAATTGGTGCTCGAAAACTATGATAGCTATTAGACCCTTACCCATCATATTTTATTATTCCATGTCCTTTTAAAAAAGCACACATAATATTGTATCAAAAGTTGGTTTTTAAATATTTTGATAACTTTGTTTCAATAAAATTTGTCTCCTTTTTAATCCGGTATGTTTTATTTTAATCATTTAAGGACATTATTCTAGAAACAATTACTTTAAAAAGGGTCCATAGGCTTCAGACTGCCAAAGGCATTTGTAGTAAAAAATGGAAAAATCCCTTGTCAAAAGAAATAGAGACAGAACAGAGGTTAGACATAGCTAAGTAAAGGGTAATCTCATATCTGATATCATTGGTAAACTTTAAAAACAAAATTAAGATATACTTTAATCAAACCTACCTTCACATCAGTCCCATCTGTAGGCATAAACTCTTCATATATGTATGAGCCTGTTTTTCGTACGTTGCTTTCTGGGGAATAAACACTACTTCTACTGCCAATCTGAAAACAAAAGATACCCATCAACATAAAACCTAAATTATTCCCTTCACTTTCATAATACAATTCTTTAGCATCTATTTCCATCTTAAATAAAAATATTTTAATTAATAAATACTTAACAAAACTTACTATGTAGTTGACAGTATTATTTTCTGTAGTTTCAACTTACAAATAAAATTGCATTAAAAATCAAATTAAATAAATAATAAACATTCAGAATGATGTTTCTAAGACTCAACCATGCTGCACGTAACTTTAGTTCATTCATTTTTACCACTATAGAGTTTTCCTCAATATATACACCATAATTGATTCACTCTCCTATCAATGTACATTTGGGGTATTTTCAAAGCTTTAGTTTAGAACAACATTGCTTTGAACATTCTTACAAGTGTCCCTGTGGCACATGTGTGCTAGAGCATTTCTTAAATATATATGACAAACAGAATTGCAGATGATGGAATATGGCCTTATTCAGCTTATCATGATAATGGCAAAATCGTTTATAAACTATTTTAACAATTTAGTCTTTCCAACAATGGATGAGTTCCCACTGCTCTACATTCTTGTGTATACTTGATGTTGTCAATTTTTAATATTCACCATTCTAATGGATATAAAACAATATTTGTTCTTTCTTTGCACTTCCATGATTATTTAAGAGTATATGTCAGTTACTCATCCCAATGGATTACTAACTTACATTGCTAAGAGGCTACTCTAATTTGCATTCCTGCCAACAACATAGGAGCTTGTGTATGCTTTCCAACTACCTCAGTCTTTCTGATCTTTGCCAATACAAAAAGTAATTCAATGTCATTATCTTTTATATCTGATTTGCTTTTATTTTATTAGAAGTGCAATTTTGAGCACACGTGAATGTATGTGAAAAGTTATTGGTACTACTTTATCTGTGAACTATCCATTTTGGGGGCCATTTTTATAAAAGACTGCTGATCTTTACCTGAATATTTTAATAATACAGATATGTAAAAAAGGGTAGAAGGGAAATGAAGTAACTTCCTGGTATTTTATAGATAGAAATTTTGCATAAACAACATTAAGTAACTAAAATGATGCCTTACTTTTCTAACAAAGAATGATATCAGTTTTAATAATTTATATCTAAATGACACATTCTTATTTAATCATAGATTTAATAAATGTTGTAAAATTTATACAACAATGTATGAAGAACTACATTCACTAGGATAACAAAGGTTTACCTTTCGAAAAAGTCTTTGACTTCCACCACCAGCAGATGTTGGATAATAAATGTAAACATTGTGATCTTCTGCACTGACTGGCTTTTCTACAAATGGCTTTTGGAAAACTTCCCCGTTTACTTCTACATGATCTTCCCCTTCAATCAGACTGCATTCTATAAATCAAACGTAATTGCAAGAGAAAGTACATATTATATATTATGTGGAAATATTATCGTTGAGAACCTTTTTTTTTTTTTACTCAAGTAGAGATTATCAAGAAAAGTAACCTTGGATAAAGTACTGATCTGATTTTAATGAAAAACACTTATACAAGTAACATGTACCAACATTTGGCTTTAGAAACTATAGTTGGTCTTCAAAATCTTATGAACAGACCATTTCAATCTATGACCCCATAGAAATCAAAGTTAGATATGAAATAATGCTTATGAGAAAGACTGAGAAGTAACTCCAGAATGCTATCACTTCCTGAAAAACATGGGATCACTCATATCACAGATACCACAAAACATGAAATTATTTAATTTAAAAAAATGATATGCAGAGTAAGCAAGTGATCCAATCAGAAAGTAAATTTTTCACCTCTAGACAAATAAGAAAGTTCCATTATAGATAATAAATGCTATACCTATGTATTTATAAAAGTTACTTTAAGGTACAATGAAGTTATCAAAATTCCCCCAAATACTGTTATCAGAATACTAAATTTTAATACAAACATTTATCTTGCCTTTTTAGACAAAGCTATATATATAGCTTACATGCTGTTTTAGGTAATCAGGAAAATGAAGCAAAGGTACTTTGAAACATTAATAAACAGCAAAATTTCAAAATCCCTAATCATCAGAAATTTAATTGTGCTCTCTTAGCATGAAGTTTCTACATAATTCAATAGTCTTAGAGGAATCACTTGTTTACCTCTAATCAATACAAATTTATTAAAGCATGTAATTTAAAAATTCTTTATGATTCTCAGAGATATATCATATATAAACTAAAGAAAAATAGGATCTATAGCTCCTAAATTGTTAATTAGCCTTTGAGCTGACAGTGTCACATTTTTCACTGAATACAATGCTTGTTTAGTTGGATCATTAAAAAAAAATAAAAGGAACGAAGGAAGAGAATACTATGAGTTCTTTATATTCCTTCCAATTAATTATAGAAGAGAAGTGGCTCAAAAGTATGTTGAATGACAGAAAATAGTTTGCTTAAAATCTCTTTCTCCTACCTTTGGGATTATTTGGGTCACGGTTCAAAATTGCATAACGAGGAAGTAAAATACCTTCAGCTTGAAGAATACTATATACTTCCCTCCTAAAGATAAACAAACATCTTTATTGTTTTATAGCTGCTTCACAACTGTATCATTGTACTGTTCATAAGTATATTATTGTTTTATCATAAAAAAGGAATGTCAAGATTTTTTATATAAACAAATGTCATTTAAAATATTGCAAAAAATATATCACCAATATTCAGCAGTTAGAACAAAACTGTAAAACAGATTATATGGCATATTAAAATACTAATTTTTACAACTGAGAATGTAAAATGTATATAAAGAAATGGTTAAAGTTGCTATGTTGCAGTGACAGAATATTATCTAACCATTAATAATCTACATAAATTTAATGACATGAGAAAACATTGACAGTATAAGAGAACAGTGATCCTAATTTTGTAAAATGTGAGCACATGTATGTATTGCTTTCTGTATGAACAAATGCGGTAGCTGTAATGGCAGGGTTAAATGTCGTTATGCTTTTATTTTCCAACTTCTTAAAATGAGTATCATTTGCATATGTACATATATTTATAATGTATAAACATGCATTAATATGTAAACCTAAAAAATGTTTTTAAATTTTAGATATTAGTAATGTTACTATCTAAAAGAAAAGTAAAAAACAAAACTAGAAAAACAAAATGATAGGGCCGTATGCTTTATATTTTCATTTATATAATCTCATATTGTAATGCTAACACAAAAAATAGAATGCAAAAAAAAAAAAAAATAGAATGCTAGTAAAATTATAAGGGTAGCCATCAGTGAAACATCAATTAAATGAAATACATAAATATATTTCTAACATTTCTCTTAGAAATCCATGCTTTTTGCCTATTAAATGAATGCTTATATAGTAAATATCTTTTCAAAATAGTTATACTTTACCATTAAAAACTACCTAGTTATAATGAATTAAGGCCTACTTTCCTCATCAGTCACATGATAAATTGTTTACCATTTTTAATGGCTTAGTAGGACTTGGAAATTAAACAAATCTTATGTTAAGTCCTTGTCCCACAACTTGTAGAACTATTTGTTATCATGCGCAAATTAATTGGTATCTCTAGTTCTCAAGTCTCTTCATCTATAAATTAGGGCTGAATACTTCTAAGAATTATTTCAAGGATAGCACAAATTAATGTATATGAAAACACCTGATACCATGTCTGCTTATAGTTGATATTAAATTAAACTTGATTCTCCTTCCCTTAATTCAGCCATCTTCACCACTCACTCACCTATCTTGTATGAGATACTGCATATTCAAGTCATTGATTACAAATGGATTCCTGAGTTTTGCATAGGCAACTGCTTTGTCCAGTGGAAATCCTGAGAACACATATTATTAACATATTCTGAACAATTCTTAAGACAAGTTGACATCTATAGCTTTATCAACATGAATTTAAACCACCTCCCATAAAAGTTGAATTTCATTATGCATGTAACTGCTTTATATAAAGGCATGGAATAATTCAACAAATAAGCTTGATTTAATGTGTACTGTTAAATAAACTTTGTTTTTCTAGTTAACATGATTGATAAGGCACAGAAATCCAGTGATTATCAAACCAAATTTAGAGCACTGACATGTCAGTCACTGGCTGGCTATTCAGTCACCTGATAAAAGGTAAGACTGCCTCATAAACAAATAGAAATCTCTACATGAGTAAGTGTATCACAATCACCTGGAGATTTTTAAAAATATATACACAACTCCCCTTCTCACTTAAAATATTTTGGTGCCTATATATATAAGTTAGATAATAGTTCAAATTCACATTACAACCGATACGCTCAAAATATAAAATACATCAGCAGAATAACACTGCTACTAGGTCAATGTTAAAACGTTAACAATGTTAAAACATCAGATATTAACTACCTAAAATTTCTAGGTTTTGCTAAAAAATATTAATTATAATCAAAACATATCAAATGCCTAATATAGTCTTAAAAAGTCTAAAAAATTTTAATGGTTATGTGTCACTCTTTGTATTGATAGAAGCCTACAATTTTACCCATCAATTCACAATAAGAGGAGAAGTAAACCAGAGGTTAAAAGCATAAACCAGGGCTCAAATTCTGGTTCCATCTTTCATTATCTATGTGATCTTGGGGAAATTTATTTAACACCTCTAAGCCTCTTATTCTTGGCTGTAAGTGGATATTACACCAGTTTTACCAGTAGGGTTTTTGAGGAATTAAATAAAACTGTACATAAAACACTTAATATGATATCTGATATAGCAAATGCTCAATAAATATTAATGTTATTATTCCTTAAATGACAGAATTTTAATGAATAAGTTAAGGAAATGTGTAAAAATCAGCAAGCATGCATAACTTTAGCATTTAACTGTAGTATATGACAGTGAAGGCCTGAATTTTGTAGCATTACCAGAAGAGTTAGAAGGAAGTATTAAAGCATGCTGAAGTCAAAACGAAACAAAAATCTACAGTTACTTAAGACTCATTTCCAAATGCCATAGTTTTAAAAATTTAAATAGAAATACTCTATACCAAGAATCACTTGACCACAAATTATAAATCCTTCAAGTTTTATGAAGACTCTCAGAAGAATTCTTCCCTTGTAAAAATGTCTTAATGTCTATGATTTAAAGCCTCCTAACAAAATTCAGGAAAAGCTGGTTCCCTGCTTCTGTTGTTAAAGAGGAACTTTTTTCATAGCAAAAGACAGCATGTGATATATGACCTGAGGTAGCAGGAGACTACATTATTTAGGTAATAAGAAACATATAATAAGAACACATTTATAAATGAGTGCCTATCTTCATAATCCTTAGTGAGAAATTCACTTAATAGTTTCAGATTATACATTTTCAGATATATGTCTACCAATAATTTTGATTAGTAGACTTACCATGAACCATGCAACTTTACTATGAATACTGAAGTTTAATTGACATTTGTTTAATTTATGGAAGACATCCAGTAAAATCTAAATTCAAATAGTAAGCTCTTAAGAAATAAAGGATAATGGATAAATATATATATGAGAAATGACAGATCATTTCCTAAGTGGCAAACGCATAAGGGATTAAAATAATAATTCCAGAATTTATACTAATAAAAAAACTGGAGTTTCACCCAAAGATACATTTGAGGAGTTCATCAAAACCTTATTTTCAATAGTGAAAACTGGAAACCATCTAATTGTTAAGCTATTGGATAATATGCTATATAGTACCTCCATATAATGACACACTATAACCATTAAAAAGTCAGGGTTTTGAAGAATGATATGGAGAAAAAACCTTGTTTACTTAATTAGTGAAAAAATTAAATATAAAATTACATATACACTATAATATTAAATATGTTTCTAAAAATACAGAAAAAAGGCTGGAAAGAAATATATCAAAATGTTAATATCATCTATCTGTGAGAATGGATAAGTTTAATTTTTCTACCTTATCTAATATTCTACAATTAATATGATTTAGTTTTATAATCAGAGAGAACAAAAGAGTTTCCCTTCCCATTCTTTATTACCTTTAGAATGGAAAGAAATAAGACAATCACATAAAGGCCAGTTTTCCACTGGTTCGTTCAAAATAACATCCTCTTCAAATACTACTACTGTAATGTATTTAAATAAGGAGATCCGTTCAAGAATTTCCTTCATTGGTTTGGATTTGGATTTCTTTGCCATGGAACATATTCCAACCACAATCTGCCTTTCCGGTGGCTAAAACAGAAAAGAAACAAAAAACCAAGTTTACTCAATAAGAACTCCAAAGTACAGCTATCTAACTCTTTTTCAAAAGTAACTGATGCATGTAATGAATCAATAAACATGATACAATAAGAAAGTTATTTTCCACAATTATATCATTGCTATAATACATACTTAATGTAATAATAGTTTTCTACAACTATTTAAAAAGTTTTAAAACAAAAAACTTTCAGAACATTCTCACTATTTTCTTTCAAATTTTAAACTTAAATACTCCTTAATTGTCCCTACTATTTATTTACCTTCCTCACACCAGAAGGGGGCAAATAAATGCCAAAATCTATCTAATGCAAGTACAAAGGCCTGTGGGAGTGAGGGAAAGAATTCTCTTGACTAAAGTAAGATCTTGTTTTGACTATAAAGCTATAAAGTAATTAAATTATTTTTGTAGACTGAGCTTGACTATTAGTTGGTCATCTACGACAACTTGGAAATTTTGGAGCAAGCCACCTGTTAAAAGAAGGGTGTCAATGGTCTTTGACACCCCAGTCTTTATACTCTAATGCTCCTTTTTAATGTGGTTGTTCATCTCTGGCACCCCTGCTGCAGTACAAAGGCCATATTTGGCCTGAAACTAAAAACACAGAAAGTGGAAATAACTGACTCTGAGTAGCTCACAGGTTGATAAAATTACTCAAGATTATTAAAGTCTTTGCATTCAGGTGTTTAGTTTTAATCAAATATATAAAGCTGTGTCCAGATGGGCTCAAATTATACCAGAGGTACAAAGTTTTACTACTTTTCCTTATTACAAATCTAAAACTAAAATTGGATAACACCAGAATAAAATTGTCATCCCTCTTTAGTTAAAAATTATACTACTTCACGAGGTAATCATGTAAAACTCAGATTGGTTCTGAATTTGACTAAATCCTACCCTCCCTAGGACCTGCTGTATCTGTCCCTTTGATCATCCACTATGATGTTCCCTTATTCAATTCTTTCCTGATGAAAAGCCTCAACACAGGCTTTTCATCAACATAGGATGTTCCTGAAGTAGATCTCTTAGACAACAAAAGTACCCCACCTAACATTCCATACTACTTTACAGTTTAAAAAGATAAAAGCTAATGTTTGTTTACTTATTATAGCTCTATTTATTGAATATAACCAAACATTGGCCAAAATGAACTAAAAACATTAAAGTTTAAAAGGTACCAATAAACCTTCTTATATTAAAAAGAAAATTTCCAGAATTTTCATATTTAGGTAAACCTTAGAAGAATGAAAATAATTTTTAAAACATCTAAGTTATTTTATTTTTTTTAATTTTATTGTTGTTGTATTACATCCATCCCCTTTTTACTCCCCTCTGCCTAAAACATCTAAGTTATTTTGTTAAGTTTAATGTCAAAATGACAATATTTCAAATCTTAAAAAACAGAATAATCTGGAACAAATTGTTTTATCAATCTATAAACCATATTAAGCTCCTCAAAAGTGGTAACTATAGCCCTGGCTCGTAGCAAAGTAGATAAGGCACCAGCCTGTGAACCCAAAAGTCGCTGGTTCGATTCCCCAGTCAGGGCACATAACCAGGTTGCAAGTCAGGTCTGTAGCTGGAGGCAGGTGAAAGGCAACCACACATTAATGTTTCTCTCCTTTCCCCTTTCTCTGAAAATAATAAATAAAATCTTAAAAAAAAAAAAAAAAAAAAAAGTGGTAACTACACACCCTGAAAATAAACTCAATTTAATTAGTACCAATATTCTGAGAACTATATTACCCACTGAAGAGGTACATACACAGAAACTTTCTATTCTCAAAGTATTGTGAGTCTAAGCAGGGACAGAGTAGTAATATATTGTAATCGATGAAATAAAAGTATATGTGTCAAGGTACAGAAATAGTACCAAGGAAGAAGTGTTGAAGTCTCAAGGGGAAAAGGGCAAGGAGACTGGGAAGGGTGAACAACAGGAAATCTGATCATGGTTTTGAAGAATGAAAAATAATTCACAAGGTACCCCTAAAGAAGGTCATTTTGTAGAGATAAAGGAGTGCATACAACAGTAAAGAGGCACGACAAAACATGGACTAAGTGGGATATAAAAATCTGATATTGCTAAAGCATAAAAGGTAGAAGGGATAATAAGGAGTACAGTTCTAGATAACAGGTGAGAGAAAAAAAGTCCTTATATGTGAGGCTGGACTTGATCTATCAGTAATGTTCACAATGTGTTCAGAACTCAATAAAGAAAAAGGGTAAATGCAGTAGAAGCTGAGTCAATAGTACTTTCCAGTCTAAGACAGACACAGAAGCTCTGTTATTATGTTTCATTTACTGGACATCTAGATAAGACTTCAGATTAAGAAAAGGTTTGGCTGGTAAGAGAAGCTTAAAAGTTATCATTTTTTTCTGTAGTGAGGTGGTTCAGGTTTTAACTGAGTGACAGTCTGACTTACATTTCAGGTATGTATAACTGCACTGTAAAAGTGGCTGCTAAATGACTACAAAATAAATGAGTCATTTAATAGCTATTTTTGGCTTGTTCTTACTACTTTTTACCAAGTAGTATAAATTTCGTTTTGTTTTAAAACAAAATTATATTTCCAATTAAAAATATAATATACACAAAGTACAAGTTTGTAGAGTAAAGCAATCTCTAATTGTAAAGGGAAAACAAAGAAAAGGGTAATACTGAACTAAGGTAACTATAGCAAAATGAACCTAATAAATGGGTGTCATACCTAAAGATCCAACATGGATAGATATACATTCTAATAAATCACACCAGGAAAAGAACAGAACTTAGACACACTTACACACACAATCTGAAGATATGTAAGGGAGCCTCTCCTTTTACCCACACAATTTATATACTTCTAATAAATAAGGCTCTTTTCTGGCCAACTACCACCTATGCTGACAACATGACAAACTTAATAAAGCTGGGTAAGTGGTCCTACTTTAGTATATTTGAAATTATTTCCTTCTACTTTAGCTTGATATATTTGCTATGTACTTCTAAATATACAAGAAACCCTTTTGAATTATGGCCACATTTTTTAGCCAGTCCAATGTTTTACAAGACATATCACTGCAAGACACTCTAATAGGCACCATTAAACAGCCTAAAAGTCTGACCTCTAATTGAATTTCTTGATGCATCATAAATTTGGTGTCACTCATGAAACAAAATGCTTTTTCAGTTTAAAATATTTCACATTTCCAACAAAGTTCCATGTGAAAAAAATATCTTTACAATCTTGGATAATAGTATTAATGCACCTTATCAGTGATCAGTACAAAGCCTATCCTGTACTGGTCTTGTCTCACAAACAACTACTTACAGACTCATCCTCCTCCTCATCATCTTCATCTGCATGGTGGAAGAAATGTCGATAATTACCAGGGTTGATTTCTGTATCTTCAGGCCCAACAAAGAATCTGGGGGCTTCACTCATTTTTATTTCATTTGAGATAGGTTATAACTTAAATGTATTACACCAAAACTGCTTCGAAATAAATAGCATCAGAACATATTCTCTTTATATAAGCTGACACATGTCTGTTGCAGCTTGCTGTTGCTTAATACAGTCACTTAAATTGTGAGGACAGTTAGTTGGCAAATGTTCTTTTGTTCTCAGATATCATTTCTTCATTGTTGATGCAGTTTAAAAAGCAAAGATAGTGAGGCTATTGCTTCAGTGAAATGATTCAGCAATCCTTTTTACCTAAAATGCAATGAAAAATTAATTTAAATAACCCTTATAAAGCAAGTTGTACATACCATCAAATAAAGAGATTTCTTCCATAAAAATAAGAAAGTAAGACTCTGATCTTCAATGATATATATCTTTGAAACTTGACACACTGAAACAAAATTTTAAAAAACGACACACTAAAGAAAGTTCTCAGGTCCAAAATTATCTCACAAATTAGTGGGAATTATTTAAATTATAACAAAATGACATTAAAAGTTAAATCCCTCTACACATAGTTCAGAAACATCTGCATGGAAAAAAATAGTTAACATGTAATGGGGTTTAAAAACCATTGACCACTACACATCCGTCTGAAATGTATGAAAACAATTTCTTTAAACAGCATATTGCTTTATTGGGGTGAGATTGGGAGGGAAGACACCATGTTGAGGGATTGAAATCAATTACAGGAATACAAGGGCAGGAAACAATAATGTTGAAATAGTAATACACAAAATAGGTATCTGCTATCAAGAGGAACTGGCTCATGGAAGACAAATTTTAATTGCTGTTGTAAAAAACATCTGTGAGAAGTAGAAATTGGTTTCAATAACCTTAGTAGAGAGTATGTTCTAGAAACTAGAGGTGATCAAATGAAATATCCTGGCAGCAATTTAATAGGATAGTCTTGGCAGGTGATGCTGAGGCCAACCCCTAAAGAGGATGAAAGCCCTGTCTGTGGGAGATTTCAGATGAAACCTGGCAAAATATCACACTGTGCATAACCAAACTGAATTGTTGTCACAAGTATGACAAAGTTTCATATAGTAAAAATTGTTTTTCCACATGCACTTCAATTTTACAGCAAGAGTGGCACAGGATACCAAAACAAAGAAGAGAACATTCATGCAAGATATCTAACTCCCTTATATAATTACACATACACTTCAAAATGATTAAACTATCATTACATCTAGGGCTTTCTGCAACAAGTTGATGGCTATGGAAGACATGGCCTCCAGTATTACTATCTAAAAAGTAGCCACCATCTTGTTCTAAGTGTGTTTTTCATTCATTTTTCTTATTCAACTCTGTTGCTTCTTAGCAAAACTGATAAAAACAAAGTTGTAATCATTGAATATAGCAATCTGGCAATCAAGACATTTACAACCTTCAATCTTCCAAGGCAAAGAAAGCACCATGCAGTATTTAGCACTCTGATTTACAAACAAAGTGGTCACAAATTTTCCTGGCTCGGAGACTTCCACAACATTCCAAATCAGGTCATCACTGGAGGGCTGACTGAATTTTGTTGGAAAGCTAACATCAGAAAATCCTGGTTCTGGAGTGGTGTGAGAAGTTCCATTGCATTTCATGCCATTCATCGAATACCCACAAAGATCGAACATTGTGGCATCAATCACTGAATCTGGTACCATGTCATGAATTCCACTCCAAGTGACATTCTTGGCAGTAACGGTAACACCATCTTTCATGCAAGAGTCCATAATTGCTGGGTCAAGCTCACTCATCACAATTTTCAAGGTATGACCTGGCTGGCTAATTACCCTACTCTCTGGGAAATCCAAAGCATACAAGTAATAACAGTCATAATTCCCATGTCCCATACAATATGCTGCTCCATTGGGGAAAAGTACATGAATAGAACTATTTCTTCCTGGAAATTCTGCTGTGGGTGTACCTGGTGAGGCTTCATTAAATTCTTACCAGAAAAAAAGGCAGCTTCGAATGGAGTCAAACCCAGAGTAATCCCTAACAAGTTTCAACAGGGGAACCAGTGCTTTCAGCAAGAGGGTGGTACCACCTATCTTCAAAATGAAACATCTCTTAGAGACAGACATGCTAATCTTACTGAATATGTAAGCTTCCTGTTTGTCGGTTTTTGTCACATTTAAGACTGAACATTGCACATCCTTCAAAAGGATGTCCCACTCAGATCTTGTAATGATAGAAGATCTCTGTATCCCTGATTTGCATCAGGTTGCTGCCTGGAGAACCAAATCTCTCAGTCTCTTCAAAAGAGTATGCAGCTTCCGTCATCATGAGACTAGCAAACGACAATCACAGAAAATCAACTAAATTAAATCTCTTCTCCTGCAGCTGCAGCAGATTGTTGCAGCTGTTAGTGCTAAAGTTAGGTTCCTTTTTTTTTTTTTTTTTGCTACAATTTTATATTAATGTTTTCAGGGGGGAAAAAAGGAGTAATAAAATTTTCCCAGATTTATATATGGCCTCAAATATAAATCAATAAAACAAGATTACAATAAAAAGTGTTTGATTATAACAGCAATCCTCAAAGTTTTATAAGTCAAAAACTAACAAATTTGATAAAATCTATGGATTCTCTCCTCAGGAAAACAAATGGACACATGCACTAAACCCTATATGCAACTGTATGTAACTGATTGACATCTAAACTCCTCCACATAACCAGATGCCCATGAACATTAGTTTAAGAACTATCATGTAACAGTGATGTAGCCTCAAAGCTGTTTACATGTAGTCATATTAAAAATAAGATGAAACTACAGATGAAACATTTCATTTGATTACTGATAATATAAGGAATAACTAGAACAAATATTCTTAAGAGTTAAATAATACACTAGGTAGAATTGCAAAGCATAACTCTAAAAGTCCTATTCCCAAAGACCTTATTCTAGTAAAATGGGATTATAAATCTGAGATTGTTTTGAAGATGAAATGACAAGGCAGACACCATAGCAATTACCATATGATAAGCACTAAGTAAATGTTAGCTGCTTATAAATCTTGTTAGCTATTATAATTACGACAGAAACTTAACTGGCACAGAACAAACATAAACAATTTAGAATGTACCTTCTTGCCTCTCATGTTACGAAGTCACAGAACCTCCTTGCCACTGCTGCTCCTGGAGACATGATTATATCTTTTCCAGTCTTACCACCCTGATTGAGACTACCATGAACACTGCTGTCTGGAACAAAGTCTTTTCCTTCACATCTTTACTGGATGGTCAAAGCTACCTAATCCTTCCAATGACACCCTAGATCATCCGTCACTCCCATGTACTATCAGAACTCTCCCTTACCTGAACTGAAAATAGTTCCAAGCCATCACTATAGCCGTTTTTGTAGGTTCCTTCAGGAACCTAACTACAAACTAGTAAATCTCTGTTCCCAAAATCAGAGAAAGTAGGAACTGTAGCTCTTGATGCTCAGTTTGAACACAGATTTCCTGAAACCCTAACAGTATTTTCCAATGGAAACAATGCTATAAATGGAGACTCGTTCCAAGGCACTGTTATTATAGCTACATAACAGGTTATTAAATAGGCTCTGGCAGGCTGGCAAAAACAGGCTAGCATCATGTATAAGATCATTTATACAAGTAACATGCCAAGTTCCACACAGTCTTCACATTGATTTTTTACTTCTTCAAAGGTTCACACGTACCCATTTGCTGAGCCTGCCTTTCCTTCTGACTGGGATTCACTACTCTCCTTAGAAGTTCCTAGTTCTTCAACAAGTAACTGGAGAGTCCTCCATAAATGCTCTTCTGACAGCAACCATGCCTCTGCCAGCCCTCAAGTATGTGTCAGTGCCTTTTCTCATCCTCCGCGCTACGCAACAGTTTGGCTCTATCTTTACAACTGTTCCCTTGCAGGGACTTTTTATTAAGAAATTGCAAATACTGGGAAAAGTTGAAAGAACAATGCAATATATGTGTGTGTGTGTGTGTGTGTGTGTGTGTGTGCGTGTACATATATATATATATATATCCACCATTAGACTCAACAACTGCTAACAGTTTGCCATATTTATTTTCTATTTAGATACACAAATTTGCTGTACCATTTCAAAGTTAAGTTGTACATGTCTACACACTTCACCTCTAAACTCTCTAGTATATATCTCCTAGAAACAAGGACATCCTCCTATATATATAGTACATTTCCACTTGAGAAAATTAATTGTTCCATAATGCCACATAGATGGGAGAATTTTTGGAGAACAAGGATTTCATCTATATTATCAGTCTTTAATTGGTGCATAGAACTTATTTGAGTGATCAATAAATGTTCTGACAATTGTTCAGTTTAATATCCTGACAACTACCACGCAAGTTGTAGGAGTTTAACACTTAAAGAGTATGGTTTAAGTCCTGGCTGGTGCAGCTCGGTGGATTGAATGCCTGCCTGAGAACCGAAAGATCCAGGGTTTGATTCCCAGTCTAGGCACATGCCTGAGTTGCAGGACAGGTCCCATTGGAGGGCCTCTGAGATTCTCTCTTTTTGCCTCCCGTTCCCACTCTCTAAAAATAAGTAAAATCTTAAAAAAAAAAAGAGAGAGAGTAAAGTTTGATTACACAACTGGGAACTTCCTGCATATCAGTTTAACCCAGCAATTTTCAACATTTTCATTCCATGGCTCACAAACTAATTACTAAACTTCTGTGCCATATCGAAAATATATTTCTTGCCAATCTGACAAAAAAAATAGGTATAATTCTGATTCATTCACATCAGATGACTAATGTGTTGGGTTGTCATTTTTTAATTTGACAATCTAAAGCGGTAAGAGCCCCTGACTAAACAGGTAATTGCATGTTTTAAAAATCCTTGCAGCACACCAGTTGAAAATTGCTGGTTTAATCACTTGCTTTAAACAAGCCCATGCTACAGTAAGTCTAGTATTTTGGTTTCTGAACTACTTAATTCTGCATCACAATACTGAAGCTCCACAAAGACAGAGATCATGTTGGTCATTTATTAGACACAAAAGTAGGCATACCTCTTCCTCACATTTTAATGAATACTTTCAGCCACTGCGAATATTGGGAAAGAAACTAGAAATTATATAGCATAACAGCAGGCCAATAGTAGTAGTATAGTTAAGAATACAGATTATAGAATCTGAAAAACCTGGTTCCCTAATACAGGTCCACATGTTTAATAGCAACAACAATTTATTAGGGCAAGCGTTATGACCTCTCTGAGCCTCAGTATCTACTTCTGTAAAATGAGAACTAATAATCTAATACAACTCATGGAATTGCTGAGAGGGGTATATGTGCAGAACAAAGACAGTAGGTGCTAAAGTCGGCCATGCTTCTTACTTCCAGTTAAGCCTTCCAGCACACTAAGCAAAGTTAGTGTTACCGGCAGGATTCCAAAGGTTGCTAACTCCCAGGAAGTCGTTGAGAACCTAGAATATGAGATCCAGTGGTCACCACCCTCGCCCTTGCTTTCTCCAAGCGCTACTGGATGCAACATCTCCAACTGATTAGGTGCAGCAGAGACCCGGCAGCCTCCGTCCTCACTCTGGAAAGCTGCAACGCGTGGGTCTTTTTGTTCTTTTAAAGTGCGGGTGGAGGCACAAGGGGCAGAGTGTTCAAGACTAAAAAATGAAAATGAAAAGTCATTTCTACCCACAGCAGTCCCCAAACTGAGGCTGCCTTGCTTTGGTGGAGCCAGACTGCAGCCTGGAGGGTCAGCCAGAAGCTTGGCTGTTCCCTGAGGTGCTGACACGTCCGGTAGCTTAAACCCAAGAAATGAAAAAGGGAAGCAATGGGGACACGAAATGACCCGCAGGGATGCACTGTCACTCCTCCACGCTGCCTTTCGCACTGGTGCTTGCCCCTTAGAGGAGCGCGTGTCTAAGGCTCCGCAGAGCTCAGTAGGAGACAAAGCAACTGCCCAGCAGCGGCTGCAAACCCAGGGTGACCAGGTTCCGCATCTCGGTTTTTCTTCGGTCTTGGGGCCCTCACCTGCCACAGCTGCGGGAGCTACGCGATCTGCTGGAGATGGCCGATCCCATATAGTCTCGGTTTCCCCTTTAATCCCGGGAACTCGGGTGAAGTGTTGGTCAACACACTCCAGCTATTAGCGTGGACGTGGCTCTTCTTCCTCCAGTAAGAGCATAAGAGCCACTTAGAGGTGGCGCAAGGCACTACCACACGAGCGACTCCCCGCCACGCCTCCTCCTCACCCGCTGTGGGTCTCACGCGTTTACCTCGCCGGGCAGAACAATTTCCGGCAAGAGCCAAAGGTTCCGACCTAACCTTCCCAGACTCCGAGCTCCACCGACCCTATAGTACCCCTTCTTAAGGACACGGGTAGTTTCGCTTCCGGCAGCACCAGATAAGTCGCGGGAGAAAGCATAAATCCTGTCGCTCGCATTTAGGACCACTTGGGTGAGTGGTCGTGGTCGGTCTGGCGTGCTTTGTCATACTTAATGAATTTTAAAGTGAGGTGTGACCTGACAGTAATTTTAAAACCATTCGTGTGGCCTAGCCTTGAGCAGGTTTAATTGACTCTGCGGGTAATGCGCAGGCGCCCTTGGGGCTGGAGGCCCTTGCTCGGGCGTAGCAATCTCCCCGCCTGCAGGGCAGAAAGCCGGTGGTTTCCGTTTTCGGGCCTGGGGTGGTGCCTAGTCTGTGTAAACGAGTTTTGCTTAATGGTCGTTTTACTGTTTGTGCGAAATTTAGCCGGACCTTGCCCTTAAGTTTTAGTTAATGAGCCGCGTAAACGCTCTGGAAATGCTTCTTCGCAGTTCAAGGAGCGTCCGAGACTCCGCGCAAATTCAAAAGTGGAATGCAGCCCTTCGTTGACGTTAAAGAATGCTCCCCCTTACTTTGTCATAGTTGTCATTTAATCTGAAATATTATCCTTTTGCCCCAAATTAAAATCTGTGCACGGAGAAACGCTTGCTCAAAGGAGAATCTTGTCCTGTTGTTTTAAAGGAAAAGTACGCATTTTATCTCCGGGGTTTCCATCAGTGGACGTTTCTGAACTAAAGTAGAAAAATAATTTTCAATTGAACTTCACTTAGCACATGTGGCTTAATTTTTATGCATTTGGAGATGACATTTTTGTTAAATGAATTTGTAGGCAGAAGTATGGTCGATTCTAGTGTCTGGTGGATTTAGACTTTCCAGCCTTCGATGTTACATTAAATTGTGCTTACATTTTTCATGAAGTTGAATTATTAAGAAGTAAAGTTCTGATCACAAGTTAACATGTTCATTGAAATGTGACCGACTTTAAGTTTTTTAATTGGAACGTATATGTATATATATATATATATATATGCCTTGTAAAGGCCTGAATTGATAACCACAGTTAAATCCTATTTTACTTGAAGTGATACTTCACAGCCTTTATTGCGCACACAACATAAAATTATTAAAGGAATTTAGTAATAAATACTTACACAGGTATTCATTGGTTTTAATTGATGTTGTACAAGTGAGAGTGTAAAAAGTTCAACCAAATGTAACAATAACATTTTCTTTTGCAAAACTTGAAGTTGTAATGAGCCACCTTCACTCTTCACTCTTTTCTAATTCCAATTTTTTTACGACACAAGCAATTATTTTAACAAAAAATTCCTAAAACTAAGAACACATCCCCAAAAAAGCCTACTACAGTCTTCATATTTATTGCTCAAACCACTTAACTGTTCTTTGTAAATGATACCTTCATTTAATGTTTGGGCACAGGAAGGTCATTTATGTTTGTTCTGAATATTACAGCTTAAAGCCATTTTCTTATTACCTATGCAAATAGATGTTTTCTAGGGACCAGATGATAAATATATTTTGAAAAGAAAAAAAAAAAATTCTGTTTCTTTAAGTTATTCCTATATGTAAGTAACAGATATTAGCAGCAGACTTTAACCATCTACTTAAGACACTACCTTTGTAAACTGATTTTTCTTCTTAATTTTTGCATTTTCTATTTGTCCTTATAATGTATCTTTATTGCAGAACTAGAAGCTTTAGACTATAATCACATTATAAAGTATGCAACTGTTCAATCTTCTGGGTTTCATTGTTGGTAAAACATTATAAACTTTGCCAGAGAACTATCAACTATTAATGTATGGAATAAGGTTTTTAAATCTTTTTCCAGGTAAAGATTTTGAGAAAAAGCATTCTCTTTTACTTTGAACAGCTTGATATGGATGATAATACTTAAATAGTTTAAGAACAATGATATATTGACTTACCACCTGTAAAGGCCTTTTCAAGTTTTAATCTCCTTGATCCACATAATTATGAAAAAGGAGGGACAAGTGTTTTGTCCTTCTTTCATATGTGGATACTCAGGCCTAAGTAACACACACTAGAAATTCTGACTCCCAAAAACCTTACCTTCTTGGACACATTGTGCTTGTAGTGCTACATGTATGTAGGCGATGTTTTCCAAAAGTGAACTTTGAAACCTGTACCCTCTTTTAATTCAGTGCTACCTCTTCCATTAGGAAATGCAAGTAATTATTTATTTATTGACCTAGAGTTTAATGTCCATTGTGACCCAAACACTGTGTGAAACAGCACGAACATTAAGAATTAATAAGACCTTATTGCTTACTTATAATTTAAATTATTTATTACAAAATCACTTTATAACTTTTCTAGCCAAGGCCTGAACCAAGTATTATGAAAGCTGGGGATGGCAAATAATTAATTCCTAGTGTAGCGGAAGGAAAAAAACTAACATGAAATTTTAAGCAACAGAGACCAAGGTTCAAATGTCGGTGCATGCACTAACTGTGTTGCCTTGAGTAAACTGGGTAATCTCTTTGAATCTCCACTTTTCATACTTCTGAGGTGGATATAAAAATAGTACCTACTCCATAGAATTTTTGCAGTTACTCTTTAATTGCTTATGTACTTTTTCAAACAATTTTAAAGGCTCGTTTCTTCTCCCTATAGTTTTGGCTTTCCAGATGCCATATAAATATAAATTTTGTAAATATCATTTTGTGTATGGCTTCTTTCACTTAGCCAAATGATTTTGAGCTTCATCCATATTGCTGGATATAGTTGTAGTTTGTTCCCCACCAATTCTGAATAGTATTCCGCTGTGTGGATGTACCACAATTTATTTACCCATTCACCAGTTGAACATTTGGATTGTTTTCAGGTTTTGGTTGTTATGAATAAAACTTCTGGAAATACTCACATACAGATTTCTGTATGGACATACACTTTCATTTCTCTTAAATTAAAACTGATTTACAGCATGTAAACAATTTGTATTACACTGGCAGTTCTCTGCATCCTTGGTAATACTTAGGATTGTTAGGTTTGTTTTGTTTTGTTGTTGTTTTGCCATTTTGATGGTGTGCAATGGTACCTTACTGTGGTTTTAATTTGAGTAATTTGATTTTGAGTATCTTTTTGTGTGTTTATTTGCCACCCACACCTTCTTTGAGGAAGTGTCTGTACACATCCTTTGCCCAGTTTTTAAAGTAGATTTTTTTCTTACTGAGTTTTGAGAATTCTTTATAAATTCTGGACACAAGTTCTTTATTAGATATATGTGTTACCAGGGAGACCTGAGTTAGGGGGCTCCCCCTTTTTAATTTCTTGTCTGCTCACAAGAGAATAATTCAGGAGAAAGACAACACCTATAGTGGAAGTGAGATAGTAAGTTTATTTATAAAATACACTTGAGCACAAAGCTGCAAGGAGGCCCCCAGCTAGTCTAAGTGCCCCTTGTAGACTGGAAATGAGGTGGTAAGTTTGTTTATGAAATACCTTTGAGCACAGAGCTGCAAGAGGGCACCCAGCTAGCCTGAGTGCCTTGACTATTGGGATTTTAGGGGTTTTATGCTTGTAGCCAACTTCTAGGTTCCCCCTCCTCCTCCCCTTTCCAGACTTTGGGATTATACACAGTTTCCAAGGCTTTCTTCTGCAGATAGTGGAAAGGATTCATACAGAGCAACAAGGGCTTCCCCTCCTCCTGCACTATCGTAGTTTTTTCTTGTGATTTTTGGAACAGGTGGCAATCTTATCAGACCTGGCTCAGGACTGGTAAGTTAATTGGCGAGACATGCCTCCCCCCGCCCCCTGCCTTGGTGTACTGTCTACCCTGTCTAACATATGTACTGTAAATGTTTTCTCCCAACTGTAACTTCTCTCTTTATTTTTAAAATATTTTTAAAATAATAAGATTTTAAAATTTTTAAAGAGATTTTATTTATTTTTAGAGGGGAAAGAAGGGAGAAAGGGAGAGAAACACCAATGTGTGGTTGCCTAATGTGCCCTCAACTGGCATCTGGCTGGCAACCTAGGCATGTGCCCTGAATGGGAATTGAACCAGCAACCCTTTGGTTGGGAAACTGGAGCTCAATCCACTGAGCCACACCAGCCAGAGCTAATTTTTTCTTTAATGAATGTCTTTTTTGTTGTTGTTGCAATCTGGGAACCTAAACTCACAAGTATTTTCTTTCTAATCTTCCAGAAGTTCTTTAGTTTAGTTTCAGGATGGCCCATCATGAATTAATTTTTACAGCTGGTGCAAGATGTAAGTTGAGATTCATCTTTTTTTCATATCCATGTTTAGTTCCAGCATCATTTCTTGTAAATATTTTTTATTCTTTATTGATTTATGTTGGCACTTTTTTCAAAAATCATTTGTCATTTCTGTGTGGCTATTTCTAGACATTCTATTTTGTTTGACAGGCTAATGGCTATCAATCATTTGGCCAATACCACACAGTTGTGGTAACTATAGATACACCTCAGAGATATTGTAGGTTCAGTTCCAGAACACCATAATAAAGTGAATATCACAAGAAAGCAAGTCGTGCAAAGTTGTTTTTCCAGGACAAAAAAAGTTATGTTTACAGCATACTGCTATACTGTATATACTGTAGTCTCTTATAAAGTGTGCAAGAGTATTGTCTAAAACTGTAATAACTTAATTTAAAGTATTTTATTGCTAAAAAAAAGGCTAACCCTTATGTGTGCCTTCAGTGAGTCATAATCTTTCTTTTGGTGGAGGTCCTTGCCTCTGCGCTCCTGGCTGCTGACTGACTAGGGTGGTTGCTGAAGAGCGGGGGTGGCTGTGGCGGTTTGGTGAAAAAGACAACAATGACTTTTTCTGCACTGAATGATCCTTCTTTCATGAGCAATTTCCCTGTAGCACACAATGCTGTTTGGTAGCATTTTACCCACAGTAGAACTTGCAGAATTGGAGTCAGTTTTCTCAAACCCTGTCACTGCTTTATCTCCTAGTTTACGTAATATTCTAAAATTATTTGGTGTCATTGTAGCAGTCTTTACAGCATTTTCACCAGGAATACATTCCATCTCAAAAAACTGCATTCTTTGCTTACCTGTAGGAAGCAACTCCTCATTCAAGTTTATCATGATGCTGTGGCAATTCAGTCACAACTTCAGGCTCCACTGCTAGTTTTCCTTCTTTTATGGTTTCCACCCTATGTGCAGTTACTTCCTCCACTGAAGTCCTGAGTCCCTGAAAGCCATCCCTGAGGGTTGGAGTCAACTTCTAAACTAAACTCCTGTTGATGTTGATACCTGAACATTGCCAAAATATCTTTCTCATAAGTGATTTGAGTTTTTGTTTGCATTTTGCAATGACCGTAAATATATTTGCAATGAGCCCTGGCTGGTGGTGCAGGCCAGCCTGCAAGCCCAAAGGCCGCTGGTTCGATTCCCAGCCAGGGCACATAACCAGGTTGCAAGCCAGGTCTGTAGCTGAAGGCAGGTGAAAGGCAACCATACATTGTTGTTTCTCTCCCTCCCTGCCTCCCTCCCTTACCCCCATCTCTAAAAATTAAAATATATATATAGAGAGAGAGAGAGAGAGAGAGAGAGAGAGAGAGAGAGAGAGAGAGAGAGATAAGTAATGTAAAACTGCATTTTTCTCCTTATACTCTTATCATTTATTTAAATGTCTCAGAACCATCCTATATACCATTTTAATGAATGGTAACAAGAAACTTTACATGGGCCTCTGCAACTAAAAGGATTCAATAAAAAACACAGAAAAAAAACAAAACAAAACACACTTTAAAACTTTTAAATTTAAATTTAATTTCTATTTATTTTTAGATCAAACATTTTATTTTTAGTTTAAAGATTTTATTCATTATTTTTAGATAGAGGGGAAGGGAGGGAGGAAGAAAGGGAGAGAAACATCACTGTATGGTTGCCTTTCACCTGCCTCCAGCTGGGGATCTGGCTGGAGACCTGGGTATGTGCCCTGGCTGGGAATCAGACCGGCGACCCTTGGGTTCACAGGCTGGTGTTCAATCCACTGAACCACATCAGCCAGGGCGGTAAGTAAAACTTTTTGAAGTGTACTTGTTCATTTCCTTTTTTCCAAGTATATGGCAAAAGAATTTAGCATTTCTTACCACATGGAAAGAGACAAGATAATTTGTCATGATGTGTCTCAAAAATAGCACTTGAATATTTCAGTTCATATGCATCATACTGTTCTTTTGTGTACTCCAGTTATCTCTGTCATAGATAATGTTCTGGGAATGTTCAGTTCATGTGTAAGCCCAAGTATGACAGAGCCTGAACTAAAAACAGTAACTGAATTAGCTTATCATTTAAATTACATCTTTAAATATCTTTTACCTAGTTTCGTGATGGTCCGTAGTGGAAAAAATGGTGACCTTCATCTTAAACAGATTGCATATTATAAACGAACTGGGGAATATCATCCAACTACACTGTCAAGTGAGAGAAGTGGAATAAGAAGAGCAGCAAAAAAATTTGTCTTCAAAGGTAAAATTTATTCCCCAAATCTTGAATATTAATTTAATATAGACACTTCTCCATTTGTGTTCTCTGTGGAATCCTGAAAATTTCTGTAGTAATTGGTTTTTGCTAAACAATTACCAGTTGTATTAATGATGCCACTCAGCCAAAAGCAAAATAAAAATCACACTGAGATAACTGAAGGCCCTTAATTAAACATGAAAAGGCATATAAAATTACAGACAGGAGATTATACCATGAAAAAATAAAATACCTAAATTAACTTTTTCAACTTTTTCCCTAATCAAATAGTACATTTTGAAGTACTCATGAAGTGAAGAACTGCTTAATATGGAAATGGTGACAAAGTTAACTTGTTTGTTTACTGTACTTATTTCTGTGGTCCCCCCCCTCCCACTGTCATTAAATAATCTTAGGTCACATTTAATTTCGGACCCTCCAATCCCTCTGAATGGATTAATTACTACAGTGATCATTTTTTTCACCTCTTTTTCCTCTTCCAAAGGGAAAGGAAAATTTGGAATAAGTAAGAAGTACAGTCACCAGATAACTAAGTGATTGTTAGTGCTATTAGCCAGATTTTTGCATATAGGTACAAAACTGTGCTTTCTTCAAAGCAAGTCAAAAAATTCTAAGATGATAAATAAATACATGCTCATTCCTCTTTATGTTTATAAACCCCTTCTCATAACTCCCTTAAACTTAAGAACAAGCATACCTCTTAGACTAAACTGAGGATTATTGATTAAATTATTTGATCATTTATGTAAAAAATATTTACCAAGTTCCTACTGTGTGCAAATCACATTTTAGGCTTTGGGGATACATTGATGAAGAAGATAAATAAGATTCCTGCCCTCAATTTGCTTACTTTCTAATTCAAATAAGGACTGTTTGACTCAGCATGTGATTAATTAAGCGTATTAGTAACTTAATGGTGTGTTCTGGAGTTAAACAGTTATTTTATCCACGTTGTAGAGGCAGTAGTTATTTCCCTGCAGTTGCTTCCTATAGATTCTTCTCCAAGGAAAATGGAGAACTATCTTGAGAATTAAGATTCTTTCACTTTCTGGCTTTACCAATGCCACCCCCTACTCAAATCCAGAAAAATTTAAGAATGGTGGTTGCTTACAAAAATGCAGTTATAATAAAATACTTTTTCAGAAAATTCTGTTCCTGAAGTGGCTTATCTGTATATAATTCATTTGCCAACTCTTACCATTTTTAGGAGGTGGCTGTATTACTGAGCAAAGTGGGGTTCATTCACATGCTTCCTTGGTATAAGACCCAACAGTTAGTGTTGAGAAAAATAGGTCTTTATTTACAATATTCCAACTTCAGCTCAGAGCCCTGTTCTCCCACGGGACCCAGCACTTCCCTTGCTTCCCAAAAGATTATCAGCCAAAAATATGCCCAGAAGTTCCCCATTCCTTATCTGTTGGTTCTCTTCTTTAGGACCTGGTGTACACTGTCATCATCCTTAGTGTAATAGTCCAGGAAAGCATGTGCCATCTTACACTGGATCATGGTGAATCCAGGAAAGGCTCAGCTCCTAAGAGAGTCCTGCACATGTCCCAAGTTCCAAAAGCCCAGAACGAGAGGCCAGGTCTGCAAGGTAGATTTCTTGGTGGTTTCGGAGTCAGCTGGAGCAGGCATGATCAAGCAGCAGCAGGCCTGCTTCCTCACTAGCTCAGGTTCCTTGGCCCCATCTCCTTTCAGATGGCATGGCTCCCTATATATACCTCCTTTCAAACTGAGTGCTTTGCCCTACCTCCTTTCAAACAGCATGGCTCTTCCCGCACCAAAAGGCTGCCGCCTTATTTTAAACCATGGCAGTGGGTAGGGTGACTAATTGAGGCCACCCATGGAAATCTCGCACAGGCCCCATAAGCTTTTTCATCACCGTGCTATAGTGAAAGCCCTTCCCATCTCCTTGGTGCTGAGGAAGGATCATAACCATTTGCATAACTAAGACAATAGCTATCAGCCATAGATAGTGCAAAGTACGGAGAAGCTGTGCTGTCTGTCCCCTCCCCTAACCCCCAAATCTAAGGCTGTGGGGAATTTGGGGATAGCTCCTTCTTCCCTGTAACAGCTGCAGGAATTTTTCTAGTTTGACAAACCCATAGAAAGATTATTTCATACTGCCATAGTTATCACGTGCTTTGGTGAGTAAAATAGCTCTACTTAGATTGCTATATACAAAATTATAGCAGCTAGTACTCCTTTTATGTGATCGAGTAAGAGTAATAGCTGAGGAGCTTTCAGATTGTATGGCAGCATCATTATAAATAGAGAAAAGGGGTTTTAATTTTTTAAAAACCTCATGGTTTAAAGGTAAGGCTATGAATATCTTTAAACTTATATCTATCTCTAAAAATTGCAATTATATCTTTTTGGTATCATTCCAGAGAAAAAGTTGTTTTATGTTGGAAAAGACAGAAAACAAAATCGTTTGGTAATTGTTTCAGAAGAAGAAAAAAGGAAAGTCCTAAGAGAATGCCATGAAAACGACACTGGAGCCCATCATGGCATATCCAGAACTCTTACTCTAGTGGAATCCAGTTACTATTGGACTTCTGTGACCAATGATGTCAAACAGTGGGTATGGCTGTTATTTAGAATATTTTGCATACTACCTTTGTAACAGATACCCAAAATTTATTATTGCTCCAGATTTACTCTGCATAGCAGTTTTCATTAACTACTTTATGTGTGGGTAGTTTTTATACAGAAACATTTAAAGGGAGTTTTATTTGCCTTCAAAATTCTTCTTTAGAGAAGTGTCCCTTCCTGTGGCAAATTGCTAGAATTATCTCATGGGTCTCTGAGACCCGAAAGTTGAGAGCTTTTTTGTGCCTAGGGGTCTTCATCTGCCAGACTGCACCCTGCAGCTGGCTGTAGCCATGCCACAAAAGGAGTATATTGAGTTATACTTTAAGTGCTATGGATGTTGTTTGAATTACCATGAGAAAAAGAGAAAGAAGGAAGGTCAAGAGGCTCAGGAATATTCAAAGAATGCAAAAAAGATGATTGGTTTGAAGGCTATACTCTACCATAAACAGTGCCATGCTGAGAAATTCAAATTATAAAGGACTACCAATATATATGAAAAGAGAGACGCCAAACAAAATAATGAGGAAAAGAGTCCAAAAGAGGACCTGCCTATCTACTGGGCAGTGAGGGATAGGCTTGAGCTAAAGAACTTTCCAATATGATTAAACAAAAATAAAAAGAGGAAGTGGGATAATGGGAAGTTCCTCTGCCCAAAGTTCATGGCCAGGGAGAAACAGAGGTACTAAAAGTTATTTGAACAGTAAAGAGAAAGAAAAATGCAAGAAAGAAAATGGTTACTCAACTCTGCTTTGTTGGAAATGGCTTTACTCAAAAACCACCTACCTATGAAAGATTCATTTGGCCAATGGGTTCATGTTATAAGAAGGCCCATGAAACACATCCTGAGCTGAAAGCCACTTTATGCATGCCATTCTTGGGTGTAAAGTAGGGGTCCCCAACCTCTCTCCTCCCTGGTTCATGGACACAGCTGGTATTACTGCCTGAGCTCCACCCCCTGTCCCTACCCTCCACCCCTGATCCTAGAAAATGTGTCTTCCATGAAACCAGTCCCTGGTGCAAAAACGGTTGGAGACCCCTGGTGTAAAGGAAAATCCCTCATCTCCACTTTATACAGTTTTGGGTGTGTTTATTAAAGGTACTGTCATCAAGGTGAACATGAGCAAGTATGGCCTTATGGGGAAGTATGTCCAAGTACCAACAATCCTGAAAATGATGGATACATAAGTGCAGTTTTCTTGGTTTGACAGCAGTTTCACACAAGTACGCCTTTTAATTATTGAAGACTGTGCACCAGTCAAGAAAACTCCTTACTGTGTTTCTGAGTACTGTCACACAGTTTATGTATCTATAGTCATCAAGAGAACTACTTATTCTATTTTAAAGAATACTAAAATGCTCCAGTTAAAAAATTATTTTAAATCACTAAAGTATAATTTGAACTAGAATAAAGCATTTTAGAAACATATTTAGATAAAAATGTTTCGAACCAGATTATCATCATTGAACTTTCTTGTATAGACAGACTAATTGGGGTTGAAGTTTCTTTAACCAAATTATTACAGTCATCCAATCATGATGTGAATTCTTAAGAGGTGAATATGTTCATAATAAGTCAGGCCCTACATGTGATCCCATCTGTTGTGCCTATTTCATCTTGCCATAGGAAATGTTAAATACAGCAGAAACCTAAAACTAAGTGCAAAATCAACTTGTGAAGATAATGAAATTAGTCTGAGTTTTGTTACTTTATAATGCACTAAGATCTTCAACATTAAAATAAATTTTTTTTAATCCAAAAAAATGAGGACATGCTTAGAGAGGTAGAGAGGGAGAGAAACATAAATGTGAGATAAACAGGGATTGGTTGTCTCTCAAACATGCATGGACTAGGGACTGAACTTCCAACCTTGGCATGTGCCCTGACCAGGAATCAAACTCATGATGTTTTGGTTTACTGGATGACACTCCCAACTAACTGAACCACACTAACCAGGGCCAGGCTTCAACTTCTCACCATTGAAAATTCACTTATCCAAGGTCTAACAGAGGGCCCATAGAAATATGAAAGGATGCTTAACATCAGCCATCCGAGAGATGCAAATTAAAACCACAATGAGATACCACCTCACACCTGTCAGAATGGCAATCAACAAATCAACAAATAACAAGTGCTGGTTGGCGAGGATGTGTAGAAAAGGGAACCCTAATGCTTTGGTGGGAATGCAGACTGGTACAGCCACTGTTGAAAATAGTAAGGAATTTCCTCAAAAAACTAAAAATGGAATTGCCTTTTGACCCAGCAGTTCTACTACTAAGATTATACTCTTAAGAATCCTGAAATACCAATTCAAAAGAACTTCTGCATCCCTATGTTTATAACAGCATTATTTACAATAGCCAAGTGCTGGTGTCCAGTGCTGGTGTTCTAAGTGCCCATCATTAAAAGAGTACATCAAAAAAAAAAAAACAGTGATACATTTATACCATGGAATACTAAGCAGCAGAAAGAACTCCTATCTTTCATGACAGCATGGATGGAACTGGAGAGTATTATGCTTTGTGAAATAAACCAGGTGGCAAAAGACAAATACAATGTGATCTCACTTACAAGAGGAACCTAATGAATAAAACAAACAAATGAGCAAAATAGAACCAGAGGCACTGAAACATGAAACAGTCTCACAGTGACCTAAGGAGAAGAGGGTAGGGGATAAGGAAGGAAAGAAGAAGGATCTAATCAAGGAATGAATAAAAAGGACCCAGAGCCAAGGACAACAGGGTGGGGATTGTGGGTGCATGGCTTTGAAGGGCAGGGGAGAGCAATGGGTGTAACAGAGAACAATTGGGAAAACTATGAAAGAACAATAAAAGAAAGGCATAAAAAAAAAGTTCACTCACAAATTCTGGGATTCTTGTTGTTAGATTAATTGATTTCTACTTTTTCTAGTATACTCAATTTGCAAATGGTAGGAATTCCTTGATAATATATGTGAGATCCTTTTAATAATTCTAATAGTGCATCAAAGAGACTGTGACTTCAGGCATACAGAATTAAACCAACATTTAACAAAGCATTACTTATGAATTACCAATTTATGAGTCTGTGCAGGTATTCCAAAGAACTTGGTGTTTGTATTTGCCTTAAAAATCTGCCACAATCCCTTTACTAACATATGATGAAATCTTTATCAAATTTTATAATTTGAGAGTAAATGTGATTTTTTGAAATAACCAGAGGTTATTTGTATATGTTAAAATAAAAATTGATCAAAAATAATGAATGCAAGATGATCATCTTTAAATGTTGTTTAGGAATTGGTTTGAAAGTAGTTTTTATGTGGCATTTCAGAAATATGTTGAGCAATAACACCATCCTTAAGTTGACCAGTTGGTCTCTTTATTGTTTGAATAAAATTATGTGTTAACAAATACTTGAAGTAGATGAATGAATGAACTTATTAGAGTGAACATTTACAAAATCTTTTGCCTATAGAAATTATTATATTATTTACATACTGATTTAAAATTATAGCAGACTTGCTCACACCAGTATGGTTCAGTTGGTTGGGCAATGACCTGCAAAGTAAAAGGTCACTGGTTCAATTCCTGGTTAGGGCACATGCCTGAGTTGAGAGCCAGGTCCCCAGTTGAGGGCACATAAGAGGCAACCACACATTAATGTTTCTCTCCCTCTCTCCCTCCCTTCCTCTCTCTCTAAAAATAAATTAAAAAATTTTAAATTTCAGAAACAATAGTAGTAGCAACTGATATTTGCTTATTATCCTGAATAGGAGCTTTTAGTATGTTCTAGAATAGCCCGAAAGTATCTTCTTCCAAACACAATGTACCTGCTATTAAAGTTCAGATTTATAAGACTGCTTTTATTATGTTGAATGTATTAACTTTTACATTTCTTTTTTTTTCACTGTGTGCCTGTTTTGTAGGTATATGCTTGTCATCATTGTCAAGTGGCAAAAAATACAGTTATTTTAGGACCTAAACAACACTTTCTCAAGGTGGAAAATCCATGGAGTATAGTTACTGTTGATCTAATGGGCCCATTTCATGCAAGCAACAGAAGTCATGTATATGCTATTATTATGACAGATTTGTTCACAAAATGGGTTGTGATTTTGCCTCTGTCTGATGTTTCAGCATCAGAAATTTCTAAAGCTATTATCAATATATTTTCCTTATATGGACCTCCTCAGAAAATAATAATGGACCAAAGAGATGAGTTCATTCATCAGGTAAGACAAACTACTTAAGTCTAGGAGTATATTTTGTTCACCTTTCACTACCCAGCACACCTGTAAATTATAGGATGCTTCATTTAAATAAAATGCTGCAGATAGAGAGATTTAATATTGTATAGTACAGACTGGGAATTAAGAGACCAGGATTTTAGTAGTTATTATGCCGCTTAGTAATTGAAAACCTTTCTTAAGGTTTCATCAAACTGAAATGAAGTAGTTGGACCAAATAATCTTTGTTTGCTTCTACTATAAAAATTCTGATTGAAGCCCTGGCTGGTGGCACAATGGACAAGGTGCCGGCCTACAAACCCAAAGGTCACTGGTTTAATTCCCCAGCCCGGGCACATAACCAGGTTGAAGGCTGGTCACCAGCCAGGTCCATAGCTGGAGGCAGGTGAAAAGCAACCATATATTGATGTTTCTCTCCCTTCCCCTCTTTCTAAAAATAATGAATAAAATCTTTTTAAAAAATTCTGATTGATATGTAGAGGGGGAATTGACTAAATGAGAAATACATCATGTTCATGAATAAGAACATTCAATATCAAAATGTATCAGTTTTTCCCAAAATAATTTTATGTAGCTAATGAATTTTCAATCACCATTAAAAGGAGGGCTATTTTCCCTTACCTTGGCCTTTTTCCAAATTAAAGTTAACTTAAAAGAATAAGCGAACAAGAATATACATGCAAATGTATAATTTAAAATGTGTATAATTGACAGGGAGTGGATAGCAAAAATCAGAGGAAGCCAGACTGTCCTGGTTCATGTATGATTTTAGAGACCTGCACACACACAAAATGCAACTGACTTTTTTAATTTCTAGAGATGGAGGTAACTTTCTAAGCTTAGGAATAGTGTCATAAATTTCAGTGGAAAATATCACCAAATTTGTTACATAAAAATAGGAACTTATGTGTGGTAAAATAACTAGAACAAAGGCCAAGAAATAAGCCAACAAAAATAAAGCAAATCCATGCAAGAAAGGGCTAATATCTTATTATAAAACATTTAAATCTAATAATATAGTCAATAGCAAAACAATTCACAAGGGGGTGTAAAAATAAGCATGGGAAATGTTCAAACTTAAAAGTTATGGGTAGTGCAAATTAGACCATTTTTGTTTATCTAATCAATAAATATAGTAATAATACCAAATAGACCGCAGGTAGAATGATACAGCTTTGCATTACTGGTAGCACTGCAACTTGAAACTAACTCATTTATAAAGTAGTTTGCTAGAGGCCCATTAAGGGTCATAGATATATTTTTGTCTTTCAGTTAACAATCCTGTTTCTAATAATTTGTTTTAGGGCAATAATATAATGTATAAAAACACTCTTACTATCATTTGTTTATTATAAATACCACAGTAATATTTATTTTAGCAAAAGATGGGAAACACCTAAATATCCAAAAAAGAAAAGGTACTATTTCAGAAAAATGTCTAGTCACATGATGAAATATTTTGTAGCCATTAAAAATGGTGTTTACAAAGAAAAGGAAATAACATGAACAATGTTTATAATGTATTAAATTAACCTGAATAAAGAACTTTATTACATACTTGTATAGTGACATATTATGTAAAAATTAGATATAAAAGACTAAAATAAAATCCCAAAGGTTAACCATGGAATTTTTAAGAGGGAAGAGAGTATAGATTTTTTCTTAATTTCTTTAGTTTATATGTATTATGTTGCTTTTATAATTTTTAGTGATTAAAATATACATAATCATCTATTGCTTTTGTGATAAAAATTACTAGTGCTCAGCAATAATTAGTTCTCCTAGTCTTTCAAACATAGATGGGTCTATCTGGGGTATTGCAAATAGCCAAGCCCAAGAACTAGATCTGGCCAAAGAAATAAGAAATAAGTGGATAGACATGTGTCACTTTCAGCCTGAGGTAGCGAAATTCCCTGTTCTTCAGTCCTCCAGTCTTACTCTTTTCTCTGGAGAATTGACAGAATATTCTACATATTACACTATAGGGTGATAAAATATCACCCAGAATTCCTGAAGCACCTAGTGGAGAATAGTTCCTTTGGAGAGACATTCTGACCTAAGCCGACTTTGCATGGGCAAGCAGTAAAACCGTTGAGTAGTCACTGAGACTTGAATGTGTCTTACAACTGCAGTATAATCTTGCCTACCTTGACTGGCACATCAGTAGTCTACGAAATAGGGCTTGAAGAAAAATTGATTTTGTGGAGTGTCAATTTTAGAACTTCTGTTTATATTTTTATCTAATATGAAATAAAACTTTAATAATGTGGACATGTTTATAACAGCATCCTAAATCAATAAGGCAAATGCTTGTGTATCACATGTTTATGGGAATGGATCCTAGGAGGAAAAGTGAGAATCTACAATGTATGGAAATCTATAGTGGTTCCCTGACTTTTCCTTTGCTTTCAGCAGTAATTGAATTCATGGCTGTTTTCTAGTTTTCACTAAAGTACTCCTCACAGAAAAGGCAGATGACTTAAATTTCTTGCAATAAAATATAGTATTAAGAAGACAGTCGGCTATCAACCAAAAGAAAATGAGTGCTGACACTTCTATCAATAATTAACTTGTGGTACCAATTCTTTCACTGACATGGTAAAGAAATGAAAATAAATATGAACTAATCCAATCTGATAGGAAATTGCCCACCAAATTTCAAAATTATAAAGAACACTTTGAAGTACTGATTCACTTCCACCATTATTAATGAGGAGCCTCACCCAAAGTACATACACATAGTGCTTCAAAGTATTAAATAATGATGATATAAAGCCAGTATGAATCACCAGCAGTTTTTCCAGCCATGTCTAAAATCATGTGATAATCCAGGACTTTGAAGTTTACCAAGGGTAACTAAATGTTTATAAGCCTCTTTTATAAGGTTTAATAATTTTTTAAAAAACTAAAAATCACATGATTGGGAAAATGTGTCCTGTTTGCTGTGATTTAAGTTGCTTAAATATTACACAGAAACGTAATGGTCACCAAATAAAATGTTCTATTATATCAGGAAATACTGACAGAAAACCCCCGCTAGGGTGTTATAAGATTAGAACAGTATACACAAAGTGGAAGGTTTATTATCTAATTGGATGAAGATACACGTTTCTTGCATGGCTTAGAGTATTTGCTAAATTGTTTAAAAATATATACAAATGAGTTATTGTAAATCTCCAAAGAATTTTAAAACTGTCTTAATGGAAAACCAAAATTGTGACCACTAGTAGGATGTCTGGTTTGATGGAGAGAAAAAAGACTCTTGTCTTCTTTTGCAAAGGTCAATCATTTAAAACCATTGATTACGACCTCAGATTAAGACTGACCCAAACACACCTATTCTCTGGGATTTCTGTTTAATTACTTTTGACTTAAAAGGAGATAGCTTACTAGTACATTAGCTAGGAAGTGTATTCAGGTGCAAGCAACACAGAACACAACACCTTCCTTTCCCCAGTATATAAACTTAGGTAGAAGAATGCCAGCCTCTCCAGTATTGAAGGGGTAACTTTGAACATCATTGGGAACTGATGCTTCTAGCTAGCTATTCAGTCTTTAATTCCCAAGAGTCCTGGGTAGAATTTTTCTCATGTTTCCAGAGGTTTGGTGACTTGACCAAGGTCATTTAGTAGTTAATTGGATTATATGACATAGTATTTTTTTTAGAAACTGTCTTAAACTAAATTAAAATACTACTTGAACTCAGAGTTGATATTAAATTTTGTTCTTCCATTTCCTTGACGTATGTGTGTCTCTGTTAAGGCACTTAACTTCCCAAAGCTTTAGCTTCTTATTTTTAAAATGGGGTTAATAACACCTTATATGATTGTTATAATGTATAATGACAACAATGTTAATTAAGTATGTAGTGCATTGACTAGCATATAATAGGGACTCAATAAATGATAATTACTGTTTTAAACATATATATATATATGTATATTTTAATATAGAGTGGCTGTCTCAATGAAAAAGGCAAAATTTAGATTCTTTTGAAACCTTTTAACCAAGGGAAAAATAAAACTTTAAAGTTAGCTTTGTTTTATACTTTTCAGATCAATGTTGAACTGTGTGGACTGTTTGGCACAAAGCAAATTGTAATTTCTCATGCCTCTCAAACTATTAACCAAACTGAAGGTATACCTAACACCATCAAAACATTTCTTTCCAAACACTGTGCTGACCACCCGAACAACTGGGACGATCACCTGTCAGCTGTTTCATTTGCCTTCAATATATCTCACCTGGTATGTGCCTTTTTGTAATCCTGTAATTATGACTATTTCTTGCCTAGATAAATGTTTTATTATAAATTGTTTATTTTCCTTAAAATAGGAGCCTACCAAAAATACACCATATTTTCAAATGTTCCATCGAAATCCTTATATGCCTGAGACTTCAGATGTTCTCCATGAAGTGAATAGTGATAATACAAGTATGTTTGCCAAAATTATAAGCGCAATTAAAGAAGCTGATAAAATAATGGAGAATAAGACAACTTCAGTGGGCAAGGTGATTCTATTTAATAGAAAAATATAACGAAGTGTATAGCTTATAAAATGATTTTTAATAATATTGTGATATATATTTATTATATATAAACACAAATACAAATACACATATGTACATAACATATACCCTTCAACCAAATTCCTTTTCTCTCAAATTCTTCTTGTCTTGATTAAACAATGTGCTTTCTAGCTGTAATATTTTGAGAGGCAATTTTGGGAAAACCATGCACTTTGGAATCAAGTAGCGCGAAATTCGGTCTTATGGCTTTCCAGTTGTTTGACTTGGGCAAATTACTTAACCTATCTCATTTTACCTTCTTTGTAAAGTTTGAGTAATGCTGACTTTAAAATGTTTCATGAAGTAAATGGTATTCATGCCTCCCTTTTAAATAACATCTCAATGAATGACTATTCTATCATATTAAATATTATCTTCAAGAAACTATAGCTCTTTCATCCCTTTGTTCTTTTTTTTTTTTTTTTTGCACTTCTAGATGGAGAATAACAATATTGATGAAACAAATAAAAGCAAAATCATTGTTAAAAAGAAGCCAAAGCAATTAAATCCATTTCATCTAAAAGTGGGTCATGAAGTTTTAAGACAAAGGAAAAACTGGTGGAAAGATGGTCGTTTCCGGTCAGAATGGGTTGGTCCTTGTGTCATAGACTATATTACAGAAAGTGGATGCGCTGTTCTGAGAGACAACACTGGGACTAGGCTCAAAAGACCTATCAAAATATCTCACCTTAAGCCCTATGTAAGAGAATCCAGTGATCAAGGTAAATATCTGTCACTTATTCACATTTGTACTTTCTTTGAATCAGGAGAGAAGTTCAAAATATAACCCCTACATTCTTCTTGCTTTGGTTGTTTTCTCTCCCCTTCTCATTTTTATAAAATTTGGTATAGTTTTGAGTCCCAGGTTTTATTATTAGAATGTCTTTTCTGGAACTGTCAGGGTTGTGAGCAGTTTTATTTTGATGTTTAGCCTGTTTTTCACACACTTTCCCACAGTCCCACAGTTCACGTGGGAGATACTGAACGAGTTGCACAGAAGAAGCAGTTATATATTCTCTGTTTTCATATTCACAGTTCTTTATGAACAATGTTGTGCCTCATTTTAGTATGAAAAAACAGCAACTAAGATAATTAATGGCAAAACACATATACTGTCCAGAATTCTGTTGTGAGAGAAATGTATAGGGGACTTTTAAAAAATGTGATTAGTTTTTATCATTGCACAACAATCAGATCGTGATGGGTGCAGGAGAGAGACAAATTAGGCTGTATTCAAAATGTTAAAAGGTGATAGCACCCTAAACAAGGCTATACTTGCCCCCTCAGAATGGTTCTGAGCAGTCAAGATATCCTGATTTCTCTTGTAGACTAGAGTTAAATGACGTTTTGCTATGGCTTTTAGATTAAATCCCACTTTTATTGAGACTTTCACTTTGTCCTAGTGTACCTTCCCCCTAAAGTTTCTGTGGGGTGGATAACTGAGAAGGGAGTTCATTGGTACCTTAACTAGTTAATTTTGCCTTTTCTATAAAGAAAGATAAAGTATCAGTATTACTTGAATATGAGTAACAGTAGAAGATACAATTTAGTATAGTTTTAAACACTATAAACAACTGGCTTAAGAGACAGGCCTAAGTAAATAATAGAGGAGCAGCAGATAACCTGCACTTTGTAGGATATGAAGCCCTCAGTAATAGCTCAACTGTGCTGATTTAGGTCTCATGTTAGAAACTATTAATACCTTTGCATCGGCTTTGACAAACTCACTTAGATGCTGTAGTAGTAATCTTGTCTTGGACTGCTCTAATTCTGAAAGCTCACAATACCTTTGTTCTCTCTGTTAGAAGATAAGCTTAATTCTGAGCTATCCTTTTTGATTTCTCCTTTCTGCAATTTAAGTAGAGAACTTATGCAGGTACATGTTATCCTTTCTTCTTAGCATGATTTTCTTCTTAATCTTTGGTATTCAACTCCCTTCTAATGTGTTAACGCCCCTCCATTTTAAAGCGTTGCTGTTTCAGGATCTGTTTCAACATTTTGCAATTTGCTACTGCTGAATATTTCAGAATCCAATTGTGTAGAACAACATCTAAACAAAGGCAGTGTAGTTTTTGCATCATACTTGAATTCTTTGCATTAATATAAAGTCAGTTGCAATTTTAGTACTAGAGTACACATAAGGAACCTGAAATAGATGGGCAAACTTGATGTTGGGTTTTTTTGTTTTTGTTTTGTTTTTGTTATCCAAGAAAGTATTGATCTGGTCATCATGGAACCTGGTTCTTGATTATGACTTGGTCCTTTTTATGTTTTTTTTTTACTTGCAGAAATTCAAAGTAATGTGATTTCTGCATTTTCTTCTTCAGTATCATATATTTTCCTTAAAGTCTTCACTTCAGAAGCTGATTTTAAATAGCCTTAAACTGAATTTAAAGCAAGCAAAATGTCTTTGAATAAGCACCCCCTTCATTTATTTGAAATAAATTTGGATGAGCTATAGCCAGAAGAACGTGGATTTGTCTGTTGGTACATTGTTACTTTTAGCAGCCTTGAGATCTCATGGTTGTATTAAGACCCACTGTCCAAAGCAGATAGACTTATGTTTCCAACTTCTTATCTAGAGCATAGTGTAGAGAGAGCACATTCCGTACTACATCTATAATATCTCATTGTTATTTTAAGCAGTCCTAGTTGTCATTTTGTCTAGTTCAATGCTAGTCACTTCTTGAGACTCATTATTTTAAGAAGAAATGTTATGATATACCATAGTGTCTCTTATAACCATAATGTTCCCCTTTAAAATGAAAAATGTTATTGAACATTATTTATCATAAGATTTAAGTACTTTTGTTTTAGTTAGGATTATTGTGGTCGATTTGTGTCTGTATCCCCCAAAAGATTTAGTATGCTTGCCCTTCACAGTTTGTGAAATGGTTTTCATTATATTGTAAGCTTCTATTGCTGTCATAACTAATTACCACAAATTTGTGGCTTAAAACAACATAGGGGTATTGTTTTTCAGTTTAGTAGCTTAAGGTTCAACAAAGGTCTCACCAGGCTAAAATAAAGTCATTATCAGGGCTGTGTTCCCTTCTGTAGGCTCTAGACAAGCATCTGCCTTCTTGCCTTTTTCACCTTCTAGAGAGTTTGTGGCCCCATTTCCCTGTCTTCAAAGCCAGCAATAGCAGGTAGTCCTTTTTTCATCACATCACTCCAACCTCCTATTCTTCCATATTGAAGGAACCTAATCTTTGGGCCCACCCAGATCATTCAGGATAAAGTCCCTATTTTAAGATAAGCTAGTTAGTAACTTTAATTCTATGACAATTGTAATTCAACTTTGCCACATAAGGTAACATGTTCACAGGTTCCACAAATTAGTACATGGAAGTCTTTAGTGGCCCATTATTCTGCCCACCACAGTATGATCTACATTTATGAAATAAAACAAAGTTTAGTCCCTATAGCATCAAGCCCAGGATCTTGACTTTATTATTTAATATAGTTTCAGCCAAGAGCCTCCCTTTGGCCTCTTGCTTACAAAGGTCTGTCCTGAAAGTATTAAGCCAATGTCAATATAAATGAAGGCCCCCAAACTGGGGGTGCTTGGGAAAATGTATAATGTTATATAGTAAACTTCATTAGTCAAATGTGAATGTAGCTAATTTCTACCTCAACAGACTTTTAAATAGTTCAACTGTTAGTTTAGGACCACATAGAAAGTAAACCATAAGTTCAAACAATAGCTAGAATACTATTCTACAAAATTACTTAAATCAGAGGGTTTTTTTAGGCCTCAAATTAGTAGATAATTATAATTTCAACTCTGTGGGGATGAGTCGAGCAATGTCAATATAAATAAAACAGTTTGCATGGCTGATACTTTCGGGACAGACCTCAGATAATCTCAAAACTCAAGAGTCATTTGGCTCTCTGTTGTTAGTATTGGTTATTTATTATAATAACAATTGTGCAGTATCAAATTATAGTTATTGTTATTTTATCATGAGAAGATGTCCTAGTATGGCAACACACTAATAATTTTAGGATTTTCAGGCCATATGAGTATATAAGAACAGTCTAAAAAAAAAAAAAGAACAGTCTAGTCACTTCTCTTCACAATAAGAAAATTAAGTTTTATGACACGTTATTCTTTTCTATTTGAAGAAAAAAATTAATCCGAATTGCTCAAACTTTTCTGAGACTTTAATTTTAACTTATTTTTTTCTACTTAAGGAAACTTAAAAATTTATTTTATTTTTTTTGCAAAATAGTCATGAGGATGTAAGGTACAGTATAGGAATGTAGTCAGTGAAATTCTAGTAACTATATATAGTGTCAGATTGGTACAAAACTTATCAGGATCACTCGGTAAATTATAATGTCTAATCACTGAGGTGTACATTCAAAACTAATATTATATGTCAACTATAATTGAAAAATAAAAAATGATTATAAATAACTTAAAAAAGGTTAGTGTGAACAGAAATAAATCTGTAAAACCCTAAAATATGTGGGTTTTTTTTTTTTTTCAAAGATTTTATTTCATTGTTTTTAGAAAGAGGGGAAGGGAGAGAGGCAGAGAGGGAGAGATACATCAATGTATGGTTGCTTTTCACCTGCCTCCAGCCACAGACCTGACTGGAGACCTGGTTTGCAACCTGTTATGTGCCCTGGCTGGGGACTCGAACCTGGGTTCACAGGCCGGCGCCTTACCCTTACCCACTGTGCTACCAGCCAGGGCCAAATGTGTATTTTTTAAAAGTTTCATTTCATTTATTGATTTTTTTTGAGAGGAAGGGAGCCACATCAATTTGTTGTTCTACTTGTATGCATTCATGGGTTGATTTCAGTATGTATTCTGACTGGGGATCAAAGCAACAGTCTTGGCTTATCAGGACTAACTGAGATACTGGCCAGGGCAACTTTGTTCCTTGATCTCATTTTTTACTCCTTAAAACTCCATAAGGAAAAGTATGTCAGAAATACTGTTAATACATTCCTGAAACATCTTAAAAATACTTCTGTTTCTAAGAAACTAAAGACTTAATTATTCATTTTGGCCAAAACTAAAATATTGCTGTCCTGGCTGGTGTGGTTTAGTGGATTGAGTGCTGACCAACAAACTAAAAGGTCACCAGTTTGACTCCCAGTCAGGACACATGCCAGGGTTGTGGGCGCGTAAAAGGCAACTGATCAATGTTTCTCTCCCTGTCTTTCTCCCTCTCTTCCCCTCTCTAAAATAATTAAAATCCTTTTTAAAAACCTGAAATACTGTTTTCATCAGACAGATGTCATAATCATAACTAAATCAATAGATTGAGTTAAAATATTTCAAGTCTCATCTAATTAACTAAGTAGAGGTCATTTAAAAATGTTTGTAAGGGCAAAACTTACTTTGTTCTTCTTTTCTATATTCCTAACTCAGGATTATTGCAGATTAGTACCGTCCAAAAATATTTAATATAAAAATTATATAACATGTAATTTTAAATTTTCTAGTAGTCACATTGAAATAGTATTAATAGGCGAAAATAATTTTTTAAAAATATTTTATTCACTATTTTTAGAGAGAAGGGAAGGGAGGGAGGAAGAAAGGGAGAGAAACATCAGTGTATGGTTGCCTTTCACCTGCCTTTAGCTAGAGACCTGGCTGGAGACCTGGCTTGCAACATGGGTATGTGCCCTGGCTGGGAATCAAACCAATGACCCTTGGGTTCCCAGGCCAGCGCCCAATCCACTGAGCCACACCAGCCAGGGTGAAAATAATTTTAATAACATATTTTATATAACCCAGTACATCTAAAATAGGTTTTCCACATGTATGTAAGTTCTCAAAAGTCTTTTTTTTGGTAACTGTAATTTTTTTTTAACTTAAAGAACATTTCTGTTAGCTCCAGTAGATTTAGACCACAGTAGGAGTTGAAACATATTTGACCTTTCTGAATGAATGAGAATTTTGTTTCTTTTTTCCTACACAAACAAGGCTTGAAATCTCCAGAGTATTTTTCTATTGCATATAAAGTGATTTGTGTAGAATTTGCCAAGTATAATCCTTATTACAATAAGGTACTTTCAAGTTTATCACTTATTTAAAAGAAAAATGTGTATCACATACATAGAACCTTTCTTCTGACAAATAGATGAGTTTGGTCAAGTCCATTTGTTTCTAAGTCTAGTATAACTAGGAAGTACTTAAGCTCAAGGTCTGTGAATGCATTTCTAGCAAACCAAACTGGTAACTATTATGAGCTTCACATCTATGCTGTTGACACATGTTTACTGGATATGTTTTTCTCAATAGACCTGCTTCATCTGTATAGAAAAAAAGAGTTTTTGAGGTAGAAAACTTTCTTCGTAAAGACATATGCAAGGATCTTTGGAGATACCTTAAATTCTGTGGTATCTGCTAAAACTGACACTTTGCAATGCTGTATGTTGCTTTGAGCCTATGGAATTCTTTATGGTTTATTAGAAAAATGTCATTAGCAACACTTTATCATACCTAACCTTTTTTAAGTTATCTTACAAACCACTACCCTGCCTTCTTCAGTATTAATAGGCTAATATTGAACTTTGATGTTGAAACGCTAGTAACAGAATCTAAAAATGTTCAATTTCATTGATTTTTTTCTTGCTACTATTGAACAAAACACTTCTCATAGGTTGCATGATTTTTGTATCTTTCAGAATTGTTCCTCTTGTTCAGCAATTCATCCCATACAAACATACAAAAGTCATTTCTTGCCATCTTCAAATATCCATGTGTTTTTACATCATGAATATTTATGTCCTTTTCATGGCATTTTGAATCAAATTACTATGTTTCTATTAATAAGAATTGGTGGGGTTAAACTTGGAAGACCTCTCAAAATTAAAATACCAAGTACACTTTGACTAATGAAGAACTAAAGTAGCAAACCTAAATGTCCATACAAACCCAAGACCACTGTGCCATAGAATTGTTTGTAAATTGAAAGTTCCTAATGTGTTTACATCTGGAGTTGAAATAGGCTTAGTAAGTTTTTCATACATTAATACGAGGATGGGTAGAGTAGGATTGTGTTCCAGGCTGTTAGCAACTTTATCTGCTCTGAGAAACTCATTGATCTCTAATCTAAGTGGGCAATTAATCTTTCTTTTGCTATTTCTTAAACTTAAAATTTGAGGAATCTTTAAGGTATTAATATCTTCAAGAGAATCTGTTTTAAGAGAAAATACAGCAAGAGAAGGCAGCGGTCCAGGAAGTTAATCAGCCATGGTGGAAGAGTTCCTTTTGTAACTAATTAAAATATCAGGTCAGAAGGAATCCTGTTATATACATTAACCTTTATTTATAATACTACTGCTTTGCCAGTTTAGCATTTAAGTATTATTTGATAGAGATGACAAATTTGCTCAAAATAAAATAAAACTCTAACATTGACAGTTCCTTGTTAATATTTCAGTATGAATTTATCAAAACCTTGAAAGTTCATGAGTATTTTGGAATTAAATTAGATTTAAGCTTTTTATTCTGCATTGAAGCCTAATTATACAGTTCTATCACATACACCTAATTCTAGGAAGTTTATCCTCATTTTTGCTTATAACTTCATATTGTAACAATTTGATAGTATTGGGCTTCCAGCCAGGATGGAGGCATAGGTAGACAGGCTTTGCCTCCTTGCTCAGCCGTAAAGATTACAGGTACCTCAAACAAAACAAAACCAACCAGAACCGGTATGAAATCAAACAATATGGAAGTGCAACAAACAAAAGATTTAAAGAAGTAATAGTCATCCAGACAGGCAGGAGGGGCAGAGCTGGGAAGCTGGGATAGAGAGAACATGGTATGGCAGCGGTGGTCAGGGCAAAGCAGGGGCTGCCGCCAGCTGGCTGAATGAGTGGTCACACATTCTGAAAGCAGGGACGGACACCTTAGGAATGATCCCAGTCCCAGGACAGACCCTGCAGCTCACGTGCCAATGCCAGGAAAATAAAACCTCATTTCTTCTGGCTGTGAAAACCAGTGGGGGTTGGATCAGGGGAAGAAACTGCCCACCTCTTAGGATAGCTTGTTTAGAGGCCCTCACGGTCCTAGAACCTATGCAGACCCATCCACTCTGGAAGCCCTCACTAGGGCAACAGCTAGAGAAGCACTAGTCACATACAGAAAGTGGATGAAGTGGCTGGAAAAGGGGCGAGGGCAGAGCAAGTGATATTGTTCTCTCTCTGACCCCTCTCCCACATACACACCACAAGGCAGTGAAATGGGTCACCCTACACTGACCAGTACCAAAGGCTTTGCCCCTTAAAACATAACAGGTGTGACAGTTCTACCTAATACACAGAGGCAAACACAGGAGCCTGTCAAGTTGAGGAGACAGAGAAGTATGGCCCAAAAGAGGGAGCAGATCATGGCTCCAGAGGGTTCCATGATGTCCTTAGCAAGGAGGAGATAGCCAACCTAACAGACGCAGCATTCAAAACACTGGTGATAACGATTCTCAGAGAAGTGATTGAGTATGGCAAATGCATAAGGGAAGAAGTGAAGGCTACACTAAGTGAAATGAAAAATCCACATGAAACCAACAGTGAAGGGAAGGAAGCCAGGGTTCAAATCAATGTATTGGAATATAGGGAAGAAATAAACAGTCATCCAGTACAGAATGAAGAAACAAGAATTGAAAAAAATGAGGAGAGGCTTAGGAACCTCTGGGACAACTTTAAACATACCAACATCTGAATCATTGAGGTGCCAGAGGAGAAGAGGAAGACCAAGAAATTGAAAAATTATTAGAAAAAATAATGAAAGAAAACTTCCCTAATTTGGCAAAGGATATAGACATACAAGTCTAGTTCATCATCACCAAGCCATTATTATATAAAACATTGAAAGGACATTTAAGGAAAAGACCAAAACTATAAAGAGTAAAAAGAAAACAAAACTCACAACTATCAACAAACGAACCTAAAAAACAAAAATTCAGCAAATAACCAGAATAGGAACAGAACCATATATATGGAGATCACATGGAGGTTTATCAGTGGAGAGGGAAAAGGAGGAAAATGGGGAAAAGGTGCAGGGATCAAGAAGCATAACTGGTAGGCATAAAATAGATGGGGGGATGTTAGAATAGTAAAGGAAATGCAGAAGTAAAATTACTTAAAAAGCAATTTGATGTTAACAGTTTGATAATATGGCTTCTATAAAGATGAAAGAATTATCCAAAGTTGTAATTAGAAAGATTTAACAATTTTACTTTTAAAAAGTATCTTTCAGGAGCTCTGGCTGGTGGCATGGTGAATACGCACTGGCCTGCGAACCCAAATGTCAATGGTTCAATTCCCTGCCAGGGCACATAACCAGGTTGCAAGCCAGGTCTCCAGCCAGGTCCTTAGCTGGAGGCAGGTGAAAGGAAACCGTACATTGAAAAAAAAAAAAAAAAGTATCTTTCAAGGCTCCATTAATTCACTTAGAAGTGTTTTGTAGTAGCATATCAGAGATATCAGCAACATCAATAATATAGTTTATAATCCCCATCCCTTTCCACCTCTATCCCACATCTACCAAAGACAAGTCAAGGGAGCAGGAAAACTTGGCTCTTTTCAAATCCTTGGTCTTTCCTGAATTCTATATATATGAACTCTCGATTTTATACATCATTGTATTCTTTCTTTGAAATATTTATATATTTAGTAGATAGAAGAACCCACCAGAAGTTAATCTTGCTAGTTAACTTTTATTATTTAGGGTTCTGTTGCTCATTTAACATTGTTTAATTTAAAAAATGATGTTTAATTAAATTCTAAAAGACAAACTTATGATGTTTCTTCTTTCAGACAGTCTTTATCTCTTACAAGGTTCAGTAGTGGCAGATCATGACTACATTGGATTGCCGGAAATTCCAGTTGGAACATACCAAGCAAATATTTTGGTAGAAGATGCAACTATTGGTGTACTTGATAATGAATTACTGACATCAAGCAAGGATGGTGAACTTTTAGAATATAGAAATGTCAAAATCTCTCCATTGATGGAAGATAATACTAGTCTTGAAAAGCAGACTTTCAGCCTGTTGGACTCCTCAAACCATGTCCTTGAATACTTAAGTTAGTAAATACCAACATTCATTTACAGTGCTTGTTTAAAATGTGTATCTCCTTGATTCTTGGTATGTTTCCATCAAAAATGGTTGTATAAAAATATTGACAGTTTTCAATGACTGAATTCTGAAGGTTTATTTTATAACTTTGTTGATCAAAGGTTGTACCATGTTTAAATGTCAGTGCATGTATATAAAGACAAAGGATGCATATGAGGGAAGATGCCCCCAGAACCAAATTTATTTATGAAAAATTGTGTATTTATTATTACATATTTAAACTTCAGTGACCTTCAAAGTACTCTTCATTTGATGTAATACACCTATTGAGACATTTTTTCCCACTGCTCAAAACAGTTTTTGAACTCATTTATTTTCATGCCTTTTAGTGCTTCTGCTGTTTTTTGTTTCACTTCTTCCAAATGGGCAAAATGCTTCCCTTTGAGGACCATTTTCATCCAGAGAAACAAAAAGAAAGTTGCTTTGGGTAAGATCAGATGAATAGGGAGGGTGGGGCATGGTGGTCATGCTGTTTTTGGTCAGTCACACCTGCACACTCATTGCAACATGGGCTGGTGCACTAGTAAATCACCCATCATAAAATGGGCAAACACATTGAAAGTATCTTTAAAAAAAAAATCACTGAAGCCAAACACAGCTTCTTATAAAAGCACCAGCTGGTACACTGTGACAGATGAGTTCCTAGAACACTCACCTAGAAGGGGAAGCCTGTACTGCAAGGGGCCCGCCTTTCAGAAGATAATTCTGGTTTTGGGAGGGGCGGGTTCCCTAAATGTATATAGATTTCACTTTTTCTTCTGAAAAGGGAATAGATAAAGAATGGTTTTTCTTAGAAAGCGAAGTCAATTTCAGCTCAAAACTTGCAAAATTGTGTTAGGTACAGAACCATGTTTTCAGTTAAAATTTTTTTTAATGTTTCTTTAAAAAATAAGCTTGGCCCTCACTGATGTGGCTCAGTGGGTTGAGCATTGTCCCATAAACTAAAAGGTCACTGGTTCAATTCCCAGCCTGAGCACATACCTGGGTTGGGGACATGGTCCCTGGCTGGGGGCATGTGGGAGGCAACCTATTGGTATTTTTCCCACAAATCAATGTTTCTCTCCCTCTGTTTTCCCTCCCTTCCTCTCTCTCCAAAAATAAATTCTTTTAAAAATTAAGTTTGAATTACCTAGAATGGGATTAATAAATATTCAATTGTAACAGTGAAGTAAGTGAAATTTCTTTGTGTTCCTTGAACTTCTAAAATGAATATTGTAGGAGAATATTTATTTAATAGGCCCTTCCAAAATATTGGTAATTTCTCCTTGTTAGACTAAAATTCAGGATCTGAAACTATCAGTATGAAAACATTTATGCATTTTCATAATATATATTAAAGCCAAAATTATTTTTTCTGCAATTCTAAGGAAATAATAGCTGATATCAAAGATTTAAAACAGTTTATAACTTTATTCAACAAATATTTGTCTTAAAACACTTTGAAGAATACTGTAGAAATTAAAATGAGTCAGGCATGTGCCTCATCCTCATAAGGGACTTAGAGTCTGGTAAGGAATAGAGACCATATAAGTCATGTACCACACAAACATTAACTGCAAAGATTTACTGTAAAGTTATGCACATCCTTTCTGCTCATTACAGTGATCAAACTAGTCACACGCAGCTAATGGGTATGGGTTGCTATTTGTGGTGATTACATAATTCTGAAAATACTAAACTTCATTCACTTGTACACTTTTCTTAGAAATTCTAATATAGGCCATTTCTGATGAAAGTTATTTTTCCTGGTAACTAGCCAATACAAGCTATTTAGATAAAATGCCAATTTTATTACTGAAACTCCAGTACTCTCATGTAGGAAGGCCAACTACAGATTTTAAGTAAGCAAATTCACACAAAGAAAATACCCAAAAATTATATACATACTCATAGTCATGTCCCTTTAGTTTCACTCTTGACAGGGCCCAGCAAACCTAAGACCCACATACCATATACCTAAATATTTAGAAGTATAAATCCAGCTAATAAACTTTTTCTACCTTGGCAAATATGCCTTCCTATGGTTCCTAGAAACTTGACCTCCTGAAGCCCTGTGCTAATGAGTGACAAAGCAGAGCCAGCTGGTCTCAGAGAGTCCTCTGAGACCCCACCCCAACCCCATCCCCTCCCAAGGAAAACCCACCCTAACCCCCTATACTAGCCCAGGCCTTGGAATGTGTTCTCCAGCTCTATCCACCCTCCTGAAAGAGACCAGAAAAGCTCTCCAGGGATAGAAGGATATGTTTCTAGGCCCTGAGTTCTCACCCTGCAGGGAACAAAATAGACTCCTGCAGGGCAGAACTTGGCCCTCAAGCAAAGGGGTGTTTTTGGCCTGGATTTAAAGGGGTTTTCTATAGGAAGAGTTATATAGTCCAAAAAAAAAAAAAAAAAAAAAACCACAGAACAGGAAACCAGATATGTTTTTATGAGGTTTTGTATGCCACCTTGTGGTATTTTTATGAACACTTGAAATTTAACATTTAACATGATACTAGAAGAAAATGAAGTTGAGCTACAATAAAGGAAAAATCTGAATGAGAATAATTTGTTTGAAAAGTTTTTAAATATGATTAACATGTCAAGTGTGAATTTTTTGATAGTTATCTAAAAAAATAACTCATTAAGATTTATAAAAAAAACTTACGTTTAGTTGCAAGTTTCATTTATAGACTGAGAAAAGATATGTATTAAATGCCTACTATGTTTCAGGTACTGTTTTGGCACTAAAATTGTATCAGTGAGAAACAAAATTCCCTGCCATTCTAGAGTTTATATCTCTTAAACATCCTCATTATACATGGGTCTGACCATGTATAACCCAGTTCCACTAGGGCTGTGAAATAGTAACCAGCCATTTTTAATATATTTGCTTACTTACATCTAGTCTTTTCTTAAAAATTGAACCTTTATTGTATTTTTTTCCCATTACCTTTTAGTTCCCTTGCCCACCCCCCAGCAATCATCACACTCTTGTCCAGGTCCATGAGTCCTTTTCTCTTTTTGTTCAATCCTTTTGCCCCATGAATTTCTCCCACCTCTGGCTGTCATCCTGCTCTCCATCTATGAAGCTGTCCCCATTTTCTTTTTTCATTTTGCTCATTAGATTCCACATGAGTGAAATCATATGGTATTTGTCTTTCTCTAACTGGCTTATTTCACTTAACATCAAGTTCTCCAGGTTCATCCATACTGTTGAAGCATTTAGGTCATTTACATTAAGGTGATTATTGAGAGATATGTATGTAGTACCATGTTATTGTTAGAGTGTTTTCCTTTTTTTTTTTTTCATTTTTTCTTCTTAAAGCAAGTCCTTTAACAATTTGTTGCAGCACTGATTTGATGTTAACAAGCTCCTTTAGCTTTTTCTTGTCTGGGAAGCTCCTTATTTCTTCAATTTTAAATGATAGCCTTACTGGTTACAGTAGTCTTGGCTGTCGGGCCTTATTTTTCATCACCTTAAATATTTCATGCCACTCTCATCTAGCCTGAAATGTTTCTGTTAAGTAATTGTATGCTAGTCTATTGGTGCTCCCGTGTATGTAACTCCCTGTTTTTCTCTTGTGGTTTTTAGGATTCTCTCCTTGTCTTTAAGCCTTGTCATTTTAATTATGATGGTGTAGACCTCTTTGGGTCCAACTTGTTTGGGACTCCTGGCTTCCTGGACTGTATGTCTTTTCCCTTTATCAGATGAGGGACATTTTCAGTTATTATCTCTTCAATTATGTCATCAATCTTTTTCTTGCTCTCTTCTTCTTCTGGTATTCCCGTGATGTGATTGTTGTTATGCTTCATGTTGTCCAAAATATTTCTTAAGCTGTCCTTCCAACTTTTAAATTTTTTTCTTTTTGCTGCTCTGCCTGGGTGTTTTCTTTTCTACTGAGTCTTCCAAATCACTTAGTTGATCCTCTATTTCATCTAACCTACTATTTATTCCTTCTAGTGTATTATTTATTTTAGATATGCATTCTTTATTTCTGACTGGTCCTTTTAATGGTTTCTATGCCTGTTCATACTTTTTAGTTCCTTATAATCATTACTCTAAACTCTATCTGTTAAATTACTTGTTTCCATTTCATCTAATTATTCTTCTGGAGAATTCTTTTGTTTTTTCATTTGAGGTCTGTTTCTTTGTCTTCCCATTTTGGCTGCATTTTTTGTATTTCCATCTTTGTTTTTAAACTAATCAGCTGTTAAACTGATAAGTTGTTAAACTAATTAAGCTATAATCTATAACAAGCAGCCTAGCTAAAGTACAACAGAGTGGGGCAGAATAATTCCTACAGGTGGGGCTATTGCTTCCCCTCAGACTGATGCCACTATGAGATGAGTCCTCTCCCTGAGAAAGATGGCTCCTACAGTATGGGGAATGACTCAGCACAGGGATCCCAGCAGCTGTTCCTTCAGTTCTCTCCTCAGAGCCACCAATCCCAGACTCATTGCAAATATTTCTAGCCCACTGTGCCCTTCCTCAGCCAGAGCCCAGTGTTTACAATGAAATTTTGTGTGTTGGCCCTTTAAGAGGCTCTCTGTGTCTCTAGCCATCTTTCCAGGGGGTCTACAGAAACTCTGCTGCTTTTCATAGCTGGATATTATCTGGGTTCCTTTCCTGGCTCTAGTGCTATAGGCTTGGGAGCCCACTTTGGGGTTTAGACCCCACAGTTCTCAGGGGCAAACCCTGGCTGCTGAAATATCCCTCTGGGACTTTAGCTGCCACCCATGGAAGCACAGCCAGCCCTCTCATGCCTCCTCCACACTGCCTTACCAGTCTTGTGGTAAAGTGTTTTTTTCTGTCTGTCCTTGGTGATAAAGCTTCTCTCCAACTAGTGTTCAGTTGGTTATTCAGGATGATTCTTCTATAACTTAGTTTTAATTCCAGATGGGTCCCAAGAGGTTAGCATAGCTTCCACTTACTCCACTGCCATCTTGGATCTGTCCATCTAATCTCGAAATCTCATTTATAGCCTTTGCACAGACATTGTGTTGGCATCCCTACCTTAAGCCTTGAAAAGCATAACTGTTCTCTTCCTCCTATTTTTGGACTATGTAGAAAGTTGTAACAATGTTTGATTATAGGTCTAAAAAGATCCAGGCCTTATATTGGGAAACTAAGTTAAAAAGTATTATTAATATAACCATTCATTAATGTGGTATAAAAAGAATAAGTGAATTGCCTGAAGAAAAATAGAAAGTTAAAAATCATGAAGATAATATAAATGAATGAAATAGAAAGTATACATATAATATGAAGATGAACTGAGCAAAATTTTGCTTCTATAAAAATGCAAATAGACAAACTTGTAAGCATAATAAATACCTAGAGCATTTATAAATTAATAATATTGTGATGCAAAATGGTCAGACTCATGTATAATGAGGATATTTAAAAGATAGGAATATTTCAAATAAATTTGAAATGAACAAAATTGATAAATTTTGGAGAAATTTAACCTGCAACAGTGGCTCAAGAAGAAATAAGCCAAATGATTTTACTCAACATTTATAATAAAATTTAAGGAGTACATAATTTTAACCTTACATAAATTTTTCCAAGTGCAGAAACAGCCCTGGCTGGTGGCTCAATGGATAGGCTCCAGTCTGCGAATCCAAAGGTCACTGGTTCCATTCCCAGTCAGGGCATATAATCAGGTTGCAAGCCAAGTCTCCAGCCAGGTCCATAGCTGGAGACAGTGAAAGGCAACCATATACTGATGTTTCTCTCCTTTCCTTCCTCCCTCCCTGCCCTTCTCCCTAAAAAAATGAATAAAATCTTTTTTTTTCTTTTTTTTTTTTAGTGCAGAAATGGAAAGAACAATCTTTAAATCTTGGTATAAGGGTTGCATAATCTTGCTATCAAAATCTGAAAAGGATAGGATGAGAAAGGAAGATAACAGGTCATGAACACAAACACAAAAGCCTTAAAAGAAGTTAGCAAACTGAATCCAGTGACCTATAACAATATACATTATGACCAAATTGAGTGGGTCCCAAAAATGCAAGTTGCTTTAATGTTAAAAAACAAAACAAAACAATTTGCTCAATTAATGGCTGTATTTCTAAGAGACCTGGCAAGAAAGAGATGAAACACATAAAATGGTTTCAACCAAAGATAATTTATGGAACTGTTTAAAGAAGGATTAATGGAACCCAGAAGGGATAGTGGGACATCTGACGACCAGCCAAACTCGAAAATTTCTAACCTAACGAGGCCTAGTGAGCAATGGGTTATGGAAGAGGGTTTAACCCTAAGTATTTATAGCCATGGAGGAATGCAACCTCTGCCAGAACCGTAACAAATCAGAACTGTGACAACCATTGTCAAAATTGTGATGATCACCCTGGAAGCTAGAATGAGAATGGATTGAAAAAGAGCAATGGAGGACTAGTTAGGAGGCTGTTGCTGTAATTGAGGTGCCCGGTGTTGGCATTGGTTGCAATAGAGAAACATGCCAAATGCATGGCGAAACATGATTAATATCTGTTATATTTTGAAGCTAGATGAAACCGAGTTTGCTGACATTGGATGTAGGAGTTTAGAAGAATGTACAAGTCTATGATGGCCCCAACATTTTTAGGTTTACATAACTAGAATTGATGCTGAGATGAGGAAGACTAGGAGGAGCAGGTTTGGAAAAGGAAGTTCGATGATGACCATGTTAAGTTTGAGATGCTTTTTGTACATTCAAATGGGTCTGCTGAGTAGACATGCGGATATAAGGATCTGGAGTTCAGAAGATGGGAATTCAGCATTCCTTTCTGCATAGTTCAGAATGCTCCAAAATAAAACTTTAATATGTGTCCCTTTGGGGTGGCTGACACATTCTCTTTGCTGCAGAGATCTGCACTTGCTGTTGACCTGCCACACTTCTTGTTAATCATTGCTGAGGCAGCCATCCAAAGCACCTGGTGATTGATTACACATGATCTAGGGTTTATTTATATTACCTGGCATGGCAAACTGATGGTCAAGCAAGTTTCCTAGCTTTATGAATGATGGCAGCAGAGTATTCCATTCCTCTCCCCTTTTTGATGGATATAGCTGATGCTAACACCACATTTAAGGGACAGCAAATAACACATGGCAAGTTCTCAAGACTCTCATTCTCATTTGCCAGTGGAAGCTGAATGGGAAAAAACATGAGCAACTTATTTTGCAATCACATAGGACTTTGGCTTTGCTAAGGAATTCACAATCCACTATAATACATGTGGAATTTCTGAGGCTGTTCCAATATCACTTTCCTATTTTAACTTCAAGTTGCAATTTGAAAACTGAACAGATGAGAATCTTTTATCTTTTTTTCTTTCAGAATAAGAATTGGAAACTCTTTGGAATATCCTTCTTTTATGCTATCTTACAAACTTGAAACCATAACCTTTCATTATAAACTTTCCTTTGAATTCCTATCAGTGAATAGTAGAACCTAAATGTCTTAGTATTGTATGTAATTTTACTAAGATATCTAAATGATCTAGATCATTGGGATAGTCATTTCAGTTCTCTCAGAGGTGGCATCTCATTGGCTCCGGTGCTGAAAAGTTTTATTCCAACTATGATATATGACTAGAAAGTCATCCGTAATCAGGGAAAATGCTGGTCATTGAAGGCAGCAAAGAAGCAGAATGCTGAATGTTTTCTGTTCTCCCCTCACACAAAATTTAACTCTTCTTACAGCTTTAGTTTCACATTTCTCCCCTGAGAGGCTTTCAGGTTTTGAATCTCACAGATGAGGCTCCCGCCTAAGGAGCTGAAGTAAGGAGTAGGTCCACTTGATGATGGAGTCAGGGTTTCCCAAAGCAAGAAAACACCACCAGGCAGGGGGATTCTGCCTTGGGACACACACTTCCCATGCCATGGGCTTCTCCCTAAGTAGCCAAGGCAATGTTGCAGGACACCTTGAGGCAGGATAGAGAGCTGGCTTAAGAAGATCATATGTAGTGTGTTTTCAGTGTGAAGCTGGGAAATTACTTACTGAGGCCCTTGGTAGAAATGAAGTAACTCAGGATTTAAAGGAGCCATGGATGCATTCCTAATGGCTCAGTTGTGATTGGGAGTTCTCAGCTTTGGGGATGGGTGATGGTCCACCTGGCCTGAAGGTGATTGTAGCTTTTTTTTTTTTTTTGAGCAGTTTTATTGAGACAATTCACATACCATGAAATGCACTTATTTAAGGTGAAAAAAATCAAGTTTTTAGTATTCACGGAGTTGTGATTTTAATCATTTAATATAGGAACTTTAATTGAAAACAACTTGAAACCAGCTGTGCTGAGGGGTGGCGGGAGAGGGTGAAAGAGAGGACCACCAGCCAGCCGCACTGTCTCATTGACTGTTCTTCGCCTTCTTCCACCTGTTCTCACCGCGTCCACACCAGCCTCCCTGCAATCCTTCTCCAGAGCTGCTGGGTCCTGCGGGCCTCAGAGAGCTCACAGTGCTTGCTCTGGGGACCTGAGCTCAAAGCTCAGTGGCTCAGGTGGGCCCCAGTGGTGGTGGCGGTGGTGGCATTGCTCAGCATGCCCATAGCCCTCTGCACCTTGGTCAGGTCTCCATCGGGGATGGTAGTGCAGGGCTCGTAGTTGATGCCCACCTTAAATCTAGCCAGGCATCGGTCCACAAACTTGATGGTGTGCTTGGCTGTGATGCTGATGTCTTTTGTGACCAGTTCCTCCTATACAACATGCAGCAGGCCATGTACTTGTCATGGTGAGGTTCATACTCCAATATCTGGCTGATTGGTTTGAAGCAAACATTAGTGACTTCATAGGGCTTCTCAGATGAAGTGACCAGGTCATAGGTAGCTGGGACAAGTGGATGCGGAGCTATGGACCAGTTTGGTCTGGAATTCCATCATCTACAGTTCTGGGACCCCTCAAATCTCCTGAAGGCAATGATGGAGAATTCAATCTGCCTACTTAGACATTTGAGTTGGTGTACCTGGGCCATTCCATATCCAGGTATGTCAACATATGTCATAGATGGCTATGTTGTCACCACGAAGACACACTCAAAATGTTCTAGGGTCGTGTGGGTGGTCAGGATGGAGTTGTAGGGCTCTACCATGGCTGTGGAAACTTGGGGTGCTGGGTAAATGGCAAATTCGAGCATGGAATTCTTGTCCTAGTCCACCAAGAGCAACTTCATGAACAAGGACATAAACCCCAAGCCAGTGCTGCTGTGGAAGCCCCCATGCACAGAGGCAGGTCAGGCCCAAGACAAGGTCAGTGATCTCTGGAATTATTATTGGATGCATCTTTCTTCCCAGTGATCATCTGCTCCGGGGGAGGAGTTGCCTGTAAGCCCCTGTGTGCACTTCATGGACCACAGGGGCTCCAAGTCCACAAACACTGCTCTGGGCATATGCTCTAGGCACATGCTCTCCAGGTTCACTAAAGAATGTGTTGTAAGAGTCATCCCACCATCAATGGTTTTGTCACGGGGCATTTGATCTAGCTGATTTCCATGTTCAAGACCCTACAATTCCCAGCAGGCACAGTGGTCAGGGTAGCTGCGTGCCCTGTGGACTAAGACTCACTGGCACAAGCTGGCTGCCTGGGCTGCTACCCACACTCCTACCTCTTCTCAACCCAACGGTACTCACCCAACTCGGCTTCTCTTTCTTCTTCTTTTTGAAAGTTGAACCTGATTTTAATTTACCTCTTTTTCTTAACCGGAACTAGATGAACGGAATATGTAAATGATTTTGCATGATACTAGATGTTATTTTTGCTTCTAAATGCTTGCATAGAAAATACAATAGCTAAATAATTTCATGATGCTTGCCATGATGTAGACAAAAAACTGGATGACTAGAAGCATTTTAAATTAGTCTTCTTGAAAACAGAGCCATTGTTAACTGAATAGCACCTTATTTATGAGGGCACAAATCCATGCAAATTTTTTACTCTGTGTTACCACCAGATGTCAGCCATTCACTACCCTGGCAGTAAGCAGCCTGAAGAAATCTTGAAGAGTCAGTGTCTGTGGATGTCTCTTTATCTCTCCTTCCCTCCATCCTTTCACTCCTTCCTGCTATGAAGGTCAGTCTGTCTAACCAGTCAATGACCTATTGATCTATCATCTCTTTATTTACTTATAATGCACATATCTATCCCAATCTATCAAATACGAAGCAGTATTTTAAGGAAAATAACAGAATTAAAATGTTGACATATACAGATGTTAAGATAATCCTAAAATGTTTTATAAACTTTGATCTAGAATTAAGGCTCTTTTCAGCATAGTAACAGGACTAAAACAATATATTCAGCCTTTGTTTCAGAGTACGCTTTCAACTGTCACCCAGAACCTTTGCTTTGTGGAACTTTTATTAGATTCTTGTTGTCACTCTGGAATTATATTCTTATTGGAAGAGTATCAACAGCTTATTGACAAAACTATGTAATATTTGCTTTTTAGAAAGGCTTTTGGGTGATTAAAAAGCTGACTATTGGAGAATTATGCAAAGAGAATTTTCAAATATCAACAGCTTCTATTTTAATTGATTTCTAATTAATGCCTTCTTGAACTTGAACATTTACTTTCTGTGATTCCTAACTCCAAACTTGGTCAAGCACCTGGCTCTGCTTCCATCGTTGAACTTAACACACTGATTTTATGCTTTCTCCTCTAGATGGTGAGCTATTTGAGGTTTGGGAGATCAGCAGTTATCTATTGATAAATGACTTTTTTTGTTTCTCTAAACAAGGACTGCAGCCAGCCTATAGTGGATTGTTGGTTGCCTCCTTAACAACCATTTTCTTCAATTTTTTCTTCCTATCTGGATTTTGTTTACAAGTCTAGTACTTGCTTTGTGGAGCCATGGAACTTAGGAAAAGTTGATGCCACACCAGCTTCATGCATGGACCCGAGTGGTCTAAAATAATCCCATTCCTTTTGCTAAAGATTAGCTCAGAAATGACCATGTGATACATGTGAGGGAAATTTTCTTAGAGGGTTCAAGGAAAACTCAGTACTGAAAGAGTTAACTGCAAATGAACTAGTGGATAAATCTTTGCAAATCTATTGTCATTTCTGAAAAAGAATACCCTGTTGTTCTGGTGTTTCTGAATCCTTTGGGGGAGGGGGTTGACATAGATATGGGTTGGAACAGACACCTAGCAGAGACATCCTTCATATCACATAGAAAAAACATTCTAGAGAATGAAACCAACATGGAGGAAAACAGCTTTGAGGGGGCAGCGAAAGAGGAAATTTACACAAATACAACTCAACGTTAGCGCTTTGCTTGGGGAAGCCTGTGTAGGCAGCTGGAAAACTGGGAGCTGGGAGGATAGTAAGGGCATGGCTATTTCAGAAAGAAATTTAGTGTGGGTTCTTCCTGGAGTGTGGATGGTGAGGAGGGTTGAGGGTGGGGGTAGAAGTGATGGGGTGAGGAGGCTGAAGAGGTAACCAGCCTTCTGGGGAATGAAGTTTCTTTGGTGTTCACCTCTTTTTTTCTAAATTGAAACAGAAAAGTCAGAGCCTTACTAAAATTCATAGAGATTTCTGTGAATTCTATGACTCTTAGTAAATACAATAAATTTTCACTTCACCAAAACTCGAAAACTTCCCTTTGAAAAACAAGGTTGAGTGAATGAAAAGATAACCCACACACTGGGGTAAACCATTTGCAAAGCAAATGTCTGATAAAGAACTTTTATACAATACGTATAAAGAATAAGACCCCATTTCCTAAGAATTTGGACTGCCTTGAGTTAGTCCATGGATACAACAAGCGTAATTTATTTCTTTTGTCCTGTTTGGTAAAGTATTCTTTTATTAGTAGGCCTCGGTAAATAAACAAACAAGCAAACAAATAAATGATAAAAATCAAATATATCAGATGTCAGACTCAGTTAAATCCAAGTTCCTTTTCATGGTTTTGGAATGCTACTTGCTCCACCAACCTGGCTGTCCGTCCCATCTACCACTATTCCTGTAAACCACTCTGATCTCAAGCCCTGTTGCTACTCCAAATCTGACCAGCATTGTCCCTGGGCCCTCCTCTTCCTTATTCAAATAGCACCTTTTGTGTGAAAACTCAGTGCTCTTCAGTCAGCGGTTTGATAGTGTTTTGCATGTGCTCCTCTTATGCCTTACACTGCAATCATTACAAGCTTATTTTAGCTCTCTTGCTAGATTACAAATCCTGGAGGGCAAGACTGTGTCTTTTTTTAATCTTTGTATTTTGCATACCATGAAGCTCAGTCAATGTCTGCTGAATGAATCCTTTGCCTTTCAATTTAATTTTTATTGGATTACTTGAGGACATATTTTATTACAGATATGAGAATTGTGTTTTTTTTTAAAGAAAAGAGCACTTCCTTTCTAATGAAGGCCAAAGTAGACTCAGAACAAGGCTCCAGAAATGCGAAACTCTTAAATATTGCTGTGAATTGTATTACATCTGAGAAATATAAAGGTACAAAAGAAACTAAACTAAAAAAAAAAAAAAAAAAAAAAAAAAAAAAAAAAAAAAAAAAAAAAAAAAAAAAAAAAAAAAAAAAAAAAAAAAAAAAAAAAAAAAAAAAAAAAAAAAAAAAAAAAACCCTAAGTGCCAGGAACTAAATCTATTATATGTAAAGAGACATTGGGATTAGTATAATCTGACTAGTCAATTCATTTCTTTGGGCCTCATTTAGAAAATCTATTAATGTATGTTATGGGGTACCCAGTCATGGGTTACATTTGTTTTTCTCTTCTTTAATAAGTAAAAATATGTTCATACCACTATAATGTAAATCACAATAAAGCTGATATATTGTGTATATATATTCAGCACTGTGTCCCCAGGACTTAAGAGTTTTTTGCTTGTTAGATATTCAGAAGTATTTATTAAATGACGAACAGGTGTAATAAATGACCTTTGACTCACGGAACAAAACTTCCCTGGCTAGGTCAATTTAGAAACTTAAGACTCACCAAGGGCTCCCTCTTAAAAAGGGATAGAGGGCCAACAGCCAGCCATCCCTGGTTAGGATTATTCAAAATAGCCAAGACATGCAAACAAAACTAAATGTCTAGACTGCCAGCCAAGATGGCATAGGTAGACACGCTGTGTCTCCCTCCGTAACTAAAAAGGAATTTACATCTACTTCAAAACTACAACCAGAAATTACAGAAAATGGAGTTGCACACAAGTCCAATAAACAAAGATATGAGGAAGAAATACTCATCCAGACAGGTAGGAGGGGTGGAACTGGGACAGAAAGGATGTGGTTTGGCAGGACGGTGGTTGCTGCAGCAGGATGGCAGCCATGGCTGGACGTCAGAAAGCGCAGTCACATATTAAATAAAAGTAGGAACACCTGGAGATCATTCCTGGCAACAGACCAGAATGCTAGGCTCACAGTTTCAGTACGCGGAGTGTGGAGGAATAAAGCCTCATTGCTTCTAACTGTGAAAACCAGTGAGGGTTTGGGTGAAGGAAGAACCTGCCAGTCTCTCAGCAGAGTCCATTTATTTAGAGGCCTCCACAGTCCTAAAATGTTCACAGACCCACCCACTTGGGAACCATGGCCAGGGCAACAGCTAGAGAGGAGCTAGTCCCACAGAGGATGCAGAAGTGCCTGAAAAAAGGGGCAAATGCTGAGCAAGCAGCATTTTTCTCTCTCAGATCCCTCCCCCACATACAGCAACACAACATGGTAAAATGGTTTGCACCCCATTGATGAATACCTAAGGCTCCACCCCTTATAACGTAACAGGTATGACAGCTCTAAGACACACAGACAAACACAGGGGCCTGTCAAGTTGAGGAGACATAGAAGTATGGTGCAACCATGGAAACAGATAAAGGTTCCAGTGGGAGAACTAAGTAATGAGGAGATAGCCAACCTAACAGATGCAGAGTTCAAAACACTGGTGATAAAGATGCTCACAGACAACAGATGTGCTTGAGTATGGCAAATGTAGAAGTGAAGAGTGAAGGCTAAGCTAACTGAAACAAAGGAAAAGCCACAGAAAAGCAAAGGTGAAGGGAAGGAAACTGGGGTTCATATCAATGGTTTGGAACATAAGGAAGAAATAAACAGTCAGCCAGTACAGAATAAGGAAACAAGAATTGAAAAAAAAATGAGGAAAGGGTTAGGAACCTCTGGGACAACTTTAGACATGCCAACATTCCAATCATAGGGGTGCCAGGAGAAGAGGAAGAACAAGAAATTGAAACCTTGTGTGAAAAAATAGTGAAGGAAAACTTCCCTAGCTTGGTTAAGGAAACAGACATAAAAGCCAAAGCACAGAGAGTCCCAAACAAGCTAGGCCCAAGGAGGACCACACTAAGAAACATCATAATTAAAATGCCAAAGTTTAAAGATAAAGAATCTTAAAAGCACCAAGAGAGGAGAATTACCTACAAAGGCATTCCTGTAAGATTATCAGCTGATTTCTCAAAAGAAACTTTGCAGGCAAGAATGGGCTGTCAAGAAGTATTCAAAGTGATGAAAGCAAAGACCTACAACCAAGATTAATCTATCCAGCAAAGCTATCATTTAGAATGGAAGGAGAGATAAAGTGCTTCCCAGACAAAGTAAAGATAAAGGAGTTCAGTACCACCAAGCTATTATTATATGAAATGTTAAAGGGACTTACTTAAGAAAAAGAAGATCAAAACTATAAACATCAAAATGACAACAAACTCACAACTATCAACAACAGAATCTGAAAAATAAAAATAAAACTCAAAGCAAACTAAACAAACAACCAGAATAAGATCAGAATCATAGGCATGGCCATTGAGAGGGGTATGAGCTGGAAGGGGTAAGAAGAAATGGAGAAATGGTGCAGGGATTAGAAAACATAATTGGTGGGTACAAAACAGACAGAAGGAAGTTACAAGTAATAGAGGAAAGGATGAAATCAGGGAACTTATATGCACAACCAATGGATATGAACAACGGGGCGTGGGATTGCAGGAAGGAAGGGAGGTCCTGGATGGAGGAGAGCAAAGAGAAAAGAAATTGAAACTAATAGCATAACCAATAAAATATACTTAAAAAAAAAAAACACTAGAGGATCTGGGAGGAGGGAAGATGGCGACAGAGTAGAGAGCAGTGCTGATGGTGTTCTCGAGTACCAAAGCAGCTAGAGGACAGGATAAGGAGCGTGAGACGTCTTCAGGACCCTGGGGATTGGAACAGGCAGCATCTGGACACAGGGGAGCACAGCCCAGAGGCAGAGGAGGCCAGCAGGACAGTAGGTGAGGCGTTCCTGACTGACCGGCCGGCGGGCCGAGGTCGGCTCTGGGCTGGGGTCGGCTCTGCCCAGAGGGGCGCATTTGACTGGGGCCAGTTCCAGGCTCGCTGGTGACTGGAAGTCTCAACAGTGAAATGCGGGCAGCGAGGGAGAACGCCGTAGGGAACCCGGAATTGAACTCTTGCAGGGGAGGGACTGTGTGAGAGACTCACCCCGGCAACAGGGAGAGGAGGCACCTCTTGGGGCTGGAGGCGGAGGAGAAGAGTCCTGCGGGAAGCCGGCGCGGGGGAGCGGGAAGTGCACCGGCCGGGGCGGCAAGAGGGCCAAAAACAGAGCTGCTGGGCCGCTGGGGAAACAGCAGCTAGAAGCCCCTGCGAGGGGGGAGGCCCAGCCCTGCGCAACCACACAGGCCCCCAGGCTCCGCGGGGAAACTCCAAGCAGCGAGATGGCTGGCGGGCCAGGAACTAGTAGCAGGGACACTGACCTGCCACTGCTGAGACAAAGGCCGCACCGCCCACGCCTGGGAGGGGCTCATCACAGAGGCCGCGTAAAGGACTCCGAGAAGAGCTGGTTGGCTTGGAGGCGTGGTGCCCACCCCAGAAGGGCGGGACAGTGTAGGTGGACCCCCGGACAGTGTTGACAGACAGGGGCGGCCTCCTCCTGGAACTGCGGGGGTGGGGCCAGTCCTCACAGGGACCTGCAAAGTTGCTGGCTGCCCTGCAGGGGTGCTGGGTGCTTGTCCTGGGCAGGAACCTCCGCCAGGAGTGGGGGCTCCCTGTGGGCTCCTGAATACCAGCAGCCCTAAAACCCAGCCAGGCTGCGGAAGGCCCAGCCTACCTGGGGGCAGACACTCAGAATCAGCCCTACTGTGACAATCAGAGGCCCTGCCATGTGCCAAGACCAGCTAGAATATAGACTATAGACTGTAAAGTCCTGACCAAGAAAAAGAGGCAGCCTCAGGAAAGGGATTGCTGCTAATCTCAAGCACCTGAGTTATACCGAGAGCAATATGAACTATTAAGCCCCAACATATCCTTTGCAAAAGTGACTTCTCACATATTCTTAATCCCCCCTATGGAATCCACCTAAATACCCAAGACCCTCCCCTACTCTCGAATTAAAGTCTACTCACTCTGTGGCTATAACGCATTCCCAGTCCTCAATCTAAGTATTCCTCCCTTCCCCAGCCACCTAAACCCTATATTCTTTTCTTCCTTCCTCTTTCTTTCTTTCTTTTTTTTTTTTTAATTTTTCTTTTCCTTTTCTGCCTGGTAAAGCCCACAGGTTCTGGCTCCACCTGGACCAATCAGAAATCATAAAGGGGGAACACACAGCTAAAACCTTTCTTTATTAATATTGATTTCTCTTTGTCTTGTGACTTTCTCCCCTCCGCCCCCGTTTTTTTTTCTTTCTTTCTCCTTTCTTTTCTCCCTGATAAAACCCACTGGTCCTGGCTCCACCTAGACCAAACAGAGACCATAAAGGGTGAACAGACACTTAAACCCTATCTTTATTAATATTGATTTCTCTTTCTCTTGTGACTTTCTCCCTTTTTTTCCTTTTTTCTTTTTCCCCTCTGCTAAAAGCCCTCAGGTCCAGGCTCCATCTGGACCAGTCAGGGATTATTAAAGGTGAACAGCCATCTAAACCCTTTCTTCTTATTATTATTATCATTTTCATTTCTTTTTTCCTTTTGCATTTTTTTGTTTTGTTTTGTTGGTTTGGTTTGGTTTGTTTTTTTGTTTGTTTTTGTTTTTGTTTCTGCTAAAAGCCCACAGGCCCAGAATACAACCAGACAGCCCAAATAAAGGACACACCAAGAACAGCAAGTGGAGAAAATCTGGGAGACGGCAACATTGAACTCCACAAATCTCCTATCACAGAAGGGTACTCAACTAAGGCAAGGAAGCAAAGCAGGTTAACCCAAGGAAAGAACAAAAATAAATAAATAAATAAAAAGCAAGCAAGAACAGACACCCAAAATGGGGAAAAAAAGAATCAGTCCATCACCAAAAGGAAAGGAAGAATCCCCAGAAATAACACAAAATGAAACAGAGGCACCTGGAATATCAGATAAGGAATTCAAAAGAATGATGACAGAGAAACTCAGTGAGCTCAGCCACATCAAAGAAAACTGTAAACAACTCCAGGAGAACTACAAAGAACTCCAGGGAAATTACAAAGAACTCTAGGGAAGTTACAAGGAACTTACTGAGAACTACAACAGCATGAAAAAGGAAATGGAAACTATCGATAAGTGCCAGGAGGAAATGAAGAATACAATTTCTGAATTGAAGAATACAGTAGAAGGAATCAACAGTAGGCTAGAGGAAGCAGAGGACCGGATCAGCGAATTGGAGGATAATTAGACAAATACTCCAAGACAGTACAAGAGAATTAAAAAAAAGGCTGAATAAGACTGAAGAGGGATTAAGAGAGCTGCAGGACAACATGAAACATAACAACATCCGTATCATAGGGATACCAGAAGGAGAAGAGAAACAAGGAATGGAAAACCTGTTCAAAAAAGTCATGATAGAAAATTTCCCTAATATGATGAGTGAAAACATTAATACAATTCAGGAAGCACAGAGGGTCCCAATGAGGATCAACCCAAACAGACCAACACCAAGGCACATTATTATTAAAATGGCTAATTTCAAAGACAAAGAGAGAATCCTAAAAGCATCGAGAGAGAAAAGACAAATAACATATAAAGGGACACCAATAAGGCTATCAAATGATTATTCAACAGAAACAACTCAAGCCAGAAGGGAATGGCAAAAAGTCTTTCAAGTAATGGTAAACAAAGGTCTGCAACCAAGAATACTCTACCCAGCAAGGCTCTCATTCAAGATAGAAGGAGAAATAAGGAGCTTCCCAGACAAAAAAAGACTGAAAGAATATATCTCTACCAAACCAGCATTGCAAGAAATGCTAAAGGGTCTGCTATAAAAATAAGTAAACAAATAAAATGAAGAAACAGAGAAAGCCAAAGAGGAATACAGACACAAAGGGAGAAAATGGCAATGAATAAGTATCAATCAATAATAACCTTAAATGTAAATGGATTAAATGCACCAATCAAAAGACATAGGGTAGCCGA
>PVIW01001149.1:0-141188 GCA_004026585.1 Noctilio leporinus
GGAGGCAGAGGCAAAGAAGGGGAGCAGCTTAGACAAGAACCTAGTATAAAGGAACCATGGACATGGACAACAGGTGGGATTGACTTTGGGGGGAAAGGGTGGGTGGGGAGGGGGACAGAGGGGAGCAAAAAAGGGATGCATGTAATACAACAACAATAAAATTAAAAGAAAAAAAAAGAAAAAAGAAAAAAAAAAGTTCAAGTATTACCATAAAAAAAAAAAAAAAGAAGAATGTTTCTTAACCTAAATACTATTGACATTTTATTGTGGATAGCTGACCTATCCACACTTTATAAGACGTACGTATAGCAGCACCTCTGACCTCTACCAATTAAAGAAGGCTTCTTATCTTTGCTTTCACCTAAATCATGACAATCAGAAATATCTCCAAACATTATCATATATCCTATGTGATGAAAACCCATTCCTAGTTGAGAATTAGTGCATTGAAGATAGGAAGTTAAACATGAAATTGGGAAGGGTGAGATAAAGTTCAATCAGGGAAGACTTTATGTAATAAAAGGAAATTGAGTTGGACCTTTGAAGAGGCAGATGATGTTAAAGAAGTTAATTTAAACAAAAAAGTCAATGACTAGAGAATTGGCTGTAGGAGAAAGATGCAGAAGTGGAGGTGAAGCATGTGGGATCATGAAAATTCTTACATGCCAAGCCCTAGCTGATGACTCAGTGGATAGGCACCAGCCTGTGAACCCAAAGGTCACTGGTTCGATTCTCAGCCAGGACACATAACCAGGTTGCAAGCCAAGTCTCCAGCCAGGTCCATAGCTGGAGGCACGGGAAAGGCAACCAGACATTGACATTTCTCTCCCTCTCTACCTCTCTCCCTTCTTCTCTCTCTAAAAATAATAAATAAAATCTTTTTAAAAAATTTTTATACGCCAAGGGAGGAATGTTAGACTTCATTCTATGGACAGCAGGGATACTTGATGTTTTTAAGCAAAAAGTAATATGCTCTGGTTTTAGAAAGATAACTAACTGATGGTAGTGTAAAGAATGCATTGGAGGAGATAGTAACAGAAGCTAAAAAAAAAAGAAAGCTGAAGGTGATAACCCCTAACTGGATACTTACAAAGGAAGTGGACAAGAGGAGATGGCTCAAAGAACCATGGCTCACACAACTACCACAAACTGGGCAATTCTAATGAGATCTGAGAAGGAGGAATAAGTTTCTGGTCTGGAAGACTTGGTAAAAGGTGTTATAATAAATGAAAGAGAAGACACCCAAGGGAGAACTGTTGTCAGTGTAGAAATAGGAGTGAAAGAGAAAATTAACTCTGTTCTATTGTTCGTAACACACCAATGTGAAAATTTTCAACAGTCAATAGGATGTGCAAATCAGAAAGGAGATCAAGATATGACAGCCTTCAATCTTCAAAATACAGATTTGACTCTTAGATGCCAAATCTGAGATAAAGAAACACACACACACACAGACACACACACGTCCTGATTATAGAATTTGAGGTATTAATACTGTTACCGAAAAGCAAGTCAGGGTCCTGATGTCCACTGCCACCCTCTAGGCAAAATTCTAGAAGTAAAGGTTTGGTGATAAAGGAAAGGAGTTTTTACTCAAAAGGAGTCACTTAAGTCTGTCAAGTCACGGCTTCAATTACTTAAGCCTATCAATCAAGTCTAAACTCTAAAATCTGGGTTCTCCTAGATTTTCCCGTTAGTTTTCCTAAGGTTAGTTTACAAACTAAAACAACATAATACACAAAAGCTACACAATTCTGGAAGAATACCTGGCTCCTGCCTCAGAGCCTGTTCCCTCTAGACACCCACAGAATAAACCTGCCACCCTCGGCCGGCCAGCCTGATCCTAGGCTGTGCCCAGAGTTCCTTGCCATACAAGATACAGTCCATTGGTAAAACAGGCAGCTGCAGCACCATCACCCCAGCATCCCCAAGGAAGAGCAGCCTAAGAATAAGTTTGAGAGCCAGTCCGGGAGCCAGAGAAGTCCAGAAAAGCTCCTGAGCCAGAGGGCCCGCCCTCTCTTTATTTCCATTGGCTCTGGAGGCATCAGCTTCTCAGCCAATCCCGTCCTAAACTGCTTCCCATTGCCTCAGCCAACTCCTCCTATGCCCCCTCCTACTTCTCCTGCTGATACTGTTTTCTTTTAAAAATTTTAAAAATTGTTGTTCTATTACAGTTGTCCCAATGTTTCCCACATTGCTCTCAATTGCCCTGCTCCTACAGTCATTCCCCACCTATTGTTGGCATCCATGGGTCATTTATACTAGTTTCTTGACTAGACTTTTACCCTACTTTACTGCTTCTTTCCCCTTTGGATCCCACCCCCATCCCAGTCCCCACAGGTCACTGTCAATCTGTTCCTTGTCTCCATGCCTCTGGTTCTATTGTATTCATTTGTTTTGTTCATTAGTTTCCTGTGTCACGTTTCCATGTACTAATCATATTGTTAATTATCTTTCAGTGTGTGGCTTATTTCACTAAGCATAACACTCTCCGGTTCCATCATGGTATCTTTTATTTATTTATTTTTAAAAATATTTTATTATTTTTAGAGAGAGGGGAAGGGAAAGAGGCAGAGGGGGAGAGAGACATAAATGTATGGCTGCGTTTCACCTGCCTCCAGCTATGACCTGACTTGCAATCTGGTTATGTGCCCTGGCTGAAGAATAGAACCAGAGATCTTTGGATTCGCAGGCTGGCACCTTATCCACTGTGCCACCAGCCAGGGCCTCCATCATGCTCTCTTGAAAGGTAGGAGTTCCTTCTTTCTGCTGCATAGTACTCCATTGTGTAAATGTACCAAAGTTTTTTGATCCATTCATCCACTGATGGACACCAAGGTTGTTTCTTGCACTTGACTATTGTAAATAATGCTGCTGTGAACATATGGTGCACAAGTTCTTCTGAATTGGTGTTTCAGGATTCTTAGATTATAATCTCAGCAGTAGAATTGCTGGATCAAAAGGCAGTTCCATTCTTAGTTTTCTAAGGAAATTTCACACTGTTTTTCACAATGGCTGCACAAGCCTGCATTCCCACCAGCATTGTACTAGGGTTCCCTTTCTCTGCATCCTCTCCTGTACTTGTTTGTTGATTTGTTGATGATTGCCATTCTGACTGTTGTGAAGTAGTAACTCATTGTGGTTTTAATTTGCATCTCTCTGATGGCTAGTGATGTTAATAATCATTTCATATATCTATGGGCCCTCTGTATGCTCTTCTTGGAGAAGTGCCTCTCAAATCCTTCAACCATTTTTTTATTTGGATTGTTTGCCTTCTTGGTGTTGAATCATACGAGTTTTTGATGTATTTTGGAGATTAAACCCTTGTCTGAGGTATCATTGACAAATATATCCCATATGGTTGATTCTCTTTTTGTTTTGTTGATGCTGTAAAAGCATTTGATAAAGTTCAGCTCCCATTTATGGTAAAAACGCTTAGCAAAATGGGAATAGAGGGAACATACCTTGACATAATAAAGGTCATATATGAGAAACCTGCAGCCAGCATCATACACAATGGGCAAAAACTAAAAGCTTCCCCCTAAGACCAGGAACATGACTAAGGTATCCACTTTCTCCACTTCTATTCAATACAATGTTGGAACTCTAACCACAGCAGTCAGACAAGGGATAAGCAGAAAAACAAAGACATACAAATTAGGAATGAGGAAGTAAAACTGTCATTATTGGCATGACAGTGTACTTAGAAAGCCCAATAGATTCACTATTGGAGTCTATCGCTAATAGGCAAATTTAGCAAAATAGCTTGATAAAAAAGCCATATCCAGAAATCAAAGACATTTTGTATACAAACAATGAAATATCAGAAACACAAGCTAGAAAAAAATTTCATTTACTATAGCAACAAGAAAAATAAAGTACTTAGAAATCAATTTAACCAAGGAGGTAAAAGGCTTGTACTAAGAAAACTGCAGAACACTAAAGAGATAAATTGAGGAAGATACAAATAAATGAAAGCACATACCATGTTCATGGATTGAAAGAATTAACATCATTAAAATGTCCATACTATGCAAAGCAATTTATAGATTCGATGCAATCACTATTAAAATACCAATGACATATTTCAGATACAGAATAAATATATAGAAGACTTAAATGTAACCAAAAATGACCCCAAATAGCTTCAGCAATCTTGAGAAAGAATAACAAAGTAGGAAGTCTCACAATACCTGCTGTCAAACTGTAAGGGGGATGTTAAGGGTTAACGGGAGATGTAAGGAAGCCCCCCTTGACGGCCCTGGCTAAGCCCCCCATAATGGCCCATAAGGGGGATGTAAAGGGTTAACGGCCTTGGTTCTTGGGCCGCAAGCAGCTTGAGTGTAATGGCCTTGGCTCCTGGAGGGGAGCCAGCTGTAGCCAGCTTGAGTGATAAGAAAGGTGCTGAAAAACTAGCTTTAATTTCTATGTCTGTTTCTGTAACCTTGCAAGGCCAGGGAGTGAAACTTCAACTATAAAAGTATCTTTTTGCCTTAGCTCGGGGCCCAGAATTTGGAGACTGGCTTCTCCTCTGGGACCACGCGTGAATAAGGATCGTACTCCTGCACTTCCCTAGTGTCTGGTCGGTTTCCTTCTGAATTCTGATAGAACAAAACTATATTACAAGGCCACTAAAATCAAAACAGTCTGGTGCTGGCATAAGAGCAGACATATAGATCAATGGAACAGAACAGAGAGCCTAGAAATAAACCCAGGTCTTTATGGTCAATAAATATTTGACAAAAGAGTCAGGAGCATAAAATTGAGTAAAAATAGCCTCTTTAATAAATGGTGTTGAGAGATGTGGACAGGTACATTAAAAAAAAAAAAAAAAAAATGAAACTATACCACTAACTTACACCATATACCAGAATCAATGCAAGATGGGTAAAAGACTTCAATGTAAGCTATGACACTATAAAAGTCCTAGAGGAAAACATAGGCAGTGAAATTTCAGGTAACCCTTTACAGTAATATTTTCACTGATAAATCTCCTATGGTAAGGGAAATAAAAGCAAAAATAAACAATAGGACTACATCAAAATAAAAAGATTCTGCTCAGCTAAAGAAAACATCCCAGTGATCTTAATCAGATATGTCTGCATCAATACTTTAAGTGAGTGTTGAGGAAGAGATGGAGGCTGAGAGATAGCCATTAGAAAAGTCCTGTGGATGAATGGATAAAAAAACTTTGGAGTTTTTATACAATGGAGTTCTGTGTAGCAGAAAGAAAGAGAGAACTCCTACCATTTGTGATAGCATGGATAGAACTGGATAGTATCATGCTTAGTGAGATAAGCCAGGCAGCAAAAATTAAATAACACATGTTCTCACTTAATATAGGAGATTAATGAACAAACAAACAAACAAAACAGAGCCAGAGACATGAATACAGGGAACAGACTTTCAGTGCGTAGAGGGGAGAGGGTGGGGAAGGGGGAGAAGGAGGCAAGAGAGGGGACCAGTTTAGTCAAGGAGCTAGCATCAATGACCCATGGACACAAACAACAAGTGGGATTGACTGTCAGGGCCACGGAGGTGGGGAGATAAGGAGGGTGGGGAAAGGGAGGACAGAGGGGGGAAAATGAGATAAATGTACTATAACAACAATAAAAACATATTAAAAAAGATAAGAAAAGAAAAGTCCTGTAATAATAATGAGAAGAGAGGGTTTCCAAAGTCACCAAGGAGAAAGGTTTCAAAAAGAAGCCATTATATTTGAATATTAGTAATGTTACTTGACCAATAACAATGAAGAATTTATGCTACTGATTAACTTCATATAATATCAATTTCAACTGCAATTAAAATAATAATGACTACATCCTTGAGAAATTAAGAAATGATATATGCCCTGGCTGGTAGCACAGTGGATAAGGCGCCGGCCTGTGAACCCAAAAGTCGCAGGTTCGATTCCCCAGCCAGGGCACATAACCAGGTTGCAAGCCAGGTCTCTAGTCAGGTCTGTGGCTGGAGGCAGGTGAAAAGCAACCATACATTGATGTCTCGCTCCCTCTCTGCCTCTCTCCCTTTCCCTGTTTCTAAAAAATAATGAAATAAAATCTTTAAAAAAAAAAAGAAATAATTTATTATTCCCACTGTCATATTTGTAAGTTAGGACTTTTATTTTTGTTTTAAAAAATTCTCTATTAAATTCTATACACAATTTATAAACACTGCTTTCATTATTTTCAGTTTTTATAATATTATATATACCAAGCCCCAAAATACTAAAAAAATGTAAAAATATGAAAATTATCAGCCCTGGCTGGTAGCACAGTTGATAAGGTGCCGGCCTGCAAACACAAAGGTTGCTGGTTCAATTCCCAGCCAGGGCACATAACCAGGTTGCAAGCCAGGTCTCCAGCCAGGTCTGTAGGTGGAGGCAGGTGAAAGGCAACCACACATTGATGTCTCTTTTTTTTTAAACACGTTAGTGTTTTTTTTTTTTTTTTTTTAAGATTTTATTTCATCATTTTTAGACAGAGGGGAAGGGAGAGAGGCAGAGAGGGAAAGAGACATCACTGTATGGTTGCGTTTCACCTGCCCCCAGCCACAGACCTGACTGGAGACCTGGCTTGCAACCTGGTTATGTGCCCTGGCTGGGGAATCGAACCTGCGACCTTTGGGTTCGCAGGCCGGCACCCTATCCACTGTGCTACCAGCCAGGGCTTTTGATGTCTCTTTTTCTCTCTCCCTTCCCCTCTCTAAAATTAATAAATGAAATCTTTTTTTAAAAAATTAAAAAGAAAGAGAATGATCTACTTTGTTATTTAAACACTACGAAATAACAGAGTAGTTGAGACAAAGGAAGGATGGGAAGAGGTAGAACAAAGACTAGGGATATTAATTTTCTCATTTTTATATAACTGGTAATTCTGGATGTAGCAAATATAATTTCAAAATGCTTTAAATGTGTTCCTGGGAATTACAATAGGACACCTTCCAATTCAAGGTGACTGAAAAAAATGTTTGCTTCATACCCTTCAAATTACTCCTAATGAAATGCAAGTACTAAGTAGGAAGATGGAATAGCTGGCCATGGCCATGTAGTGCAGTATCCCCATATGCCAACTAAATAACTCTTTTAAATTAAATCATTTCATAACTGCAAAGAGAACTGGTAAGAGGTATTCATAGTAGATAAGTAGATGAAATTCTCAGTTTATTTTTCATTGAAAGTGTGTACCCACAACCCACAACATACTCTGACAAGTTTACATTTTTGTCAGAACCTCAGAGGGGCTTTAAGCAAAGAGTTTGTAAATACTATGAACAGGAGTGAAAAGTCAAACTGAAAAGTAGAACATTAAGATTTATGTATGGAAAATTAGTATCCTCCTACCTCCTACCTCTATGCACAGATGGAATAATCTTGATGTCAGCCTGCAAAAATTAATTTATAAATGAGTAAACATGTAAATAAATTTATCGTTTGGATAGCTTCAAAACTATAAACTAGGTACTGTTTCTCCTAGTGCCAAGGCTTCTTCAAATTGCAATATAGGGGTTCTGGTCTGAAAGTCAGCTCCTTGCTCATTGAACTCTTAGCAAAAGCTGAATGTGAACCTCCATTCCAGGCATACTTTCTACTCATGAGAAATGGCTATTATTGGATTTAGCTACTTAAAAAGTAACAGTAAACTACCAATTCTTAAATCTTAAATACATCAAATGCATTGCCAAGAATCCCTATATATATATATATATATATATATATATATATATATATATTCAGCAAAAATGGAAAAGAGCATAAAGCAAGCAAAACAACTAAATTTGAAGGATAGAAGAAGCAAACACAGGAAACAGAAAAGAACTTCAAAAATAATTCTCATGACTATTTTAAGAGCTTTAAGAAGCTACTATATTCATGTGCAAATGAGAAACAAAGAAACTAATCATTAAGCAAAAGAAGCTCTTTTCAGGTGGTAAAAGGCATTTCTCCATGTGGTGAAAATGTTCACCATATGCCTAATATAATATGAAAGTTAGGATCCACTATATATATTCTTTTATTGAAAAGATAAAACTAAGAAAAAAATCAGAAACAGCACAGAATTCTGAATCACAAGTTTGGATTCTAAGGGATTATGAACCAAGCCTCTATAATTTTAAAGGAAAATGAATTTGAGCATAGTATTTGACACCCAGCAAAGCTATCATATTTTGTAAGGTAATAATCAGGGCATTTTTAAACATGTAAAGATTTTTCTGTCATCTAACATTAAAAGTTCATTGAAGTGGTACTTCACCAATATTGTAATAACTATATATGATATCAGGTGGGTACTTGAAATATGAAAAGGAACATTGTAAAGTATATGATAGTTTAACCACTATGTTGTACCCCTGGAATTAATAAAGGATAATGTTAAAGGCAAACTGTAATTTAAAAAAACTGAAATGATAAAAAAGGGAAATAGACAAAAAGATATGTGATCTTGCAAGCAGAGAATTTGCATCATGTTAAATGTATAGCAGGTCTGGAGAAAAATAGTGCAGGTTGAAACAAGAAGACAGAAAACTTAGTGAGAAAATGTTCCAGGTTAGTAGTGAATATATAAAACAAAATAGTTGAGAAGCTGGAAATTGATAAGGATAACAAAAGTTAAAGACAAAAGTTACAATAAAAGTTATAATTATCATTCCACTAGAAAACAAACTAGAAATAGTAAAAATATAATAGAAAACATTATGTTTGAAATATAAAGCAAAATAATAAATGACATGATTTAGAGTTAAAAGAATGTAAGAAGTAAGAATCCACTTGACTTGGTAATCTCGATGCCATGTACATTTTCTTTGGAGGGAAAGATGGATTTACAGAAGTAGAAATATTTACTTACTACTTCACCCAACAAGAAACAGCATAGGCAGTATCAAAAAAAAATCAAACTTCTACTTAATGGTTTTAACTTGTTGATCAGTCTTTGCACAAAGTACAGGTGATCTGTACTATACCAGTACTTAAATCATAAAAGATGTGTTTAGTTAACTAAAAAAGTGACATAAGTGAAATGTCCAATTTCACCTTAATGAGTGTTTGCTATTTATGAAGTATTTTATGATATTATAAATATAGCCCTGGTTGGTGGCATAGTGGATAGGTGTCAGCCTGATAACCCAAAGGTCGCTGGTTCAATTCCCAGCCAGGGCACATAACCAGGTTGCAAGCCAGGTCTCTAGCCAGGTCCATAGCTGGAGGCAGGTGAAAGACAACCATACATTGATGTCTCTCTCCCTCTCTACCTCTCTCCCTTACCATCTCTCTAAAAATAATAAATAAAAGTGTTTAAATATATTATAAATATAACTCTTATATGAACCATATCATTGTTATTCATATCAAAAGGGTGGTAAGCTGAATAAAATTATAAGTCACTGGTGACCTCTGGATGTTGCAACAGCATACAGGTCACATAAGCAGTTATAGGTTTTTATTTTAATAAATACTTTGTCACATTTAATTTTCAATTTATCCATGTTATAATGCTGGGATAAGAGATAGTTTACATGTGTAAATAAATGGATTTTAATAGATACATGTATAAAGTGATACATACTGCATATGTTACAGAGAAAAATACAGGATTTAATATAAATCACTTAAGAGTTGGAATGCAATAAAACTCATTAGGTATGAATTCAATTTCCCTGCCATCTAGGAACTTAAGTAAATTGCTGAGTTTTTCTCAGCTGTAATTTCCCTATTTGTAAAATAAGGTAATAGTACTTATCCAGAAAGGCCATTGTAAGAATTAGGGAAAACACATGCAAACTGCCTGAGGTATAATTGTTTTGTCTAAGTGGTGTCTATTGTTACTTTTGCATTAACAAAACATATTTACCTATTCTATTAGCAGCATGAAAGTATGGTGAATCTTATGTTGTTAACAGTTTTACTTTAACTTTTAAAATATTTATGTTAGTTTGAAATAAACATAAAGTACATGAATAATACATTTAGTAATATTATGACTCAGTAATCTTAATTTTATATATATCCACATGTACAAAATCTAATAATATTAACATGATTATAAAACTATTGAGATCACTGCACATTGTCTTTCCCCCAAAATAATTCAGAGACAAAGTCAAAGATTAAATCCTAAAAATGCACCAAGGTTGCCACTGGCTATCAATAAATATTAGGAGTCAAGTGAAACCCAAGAATTGTCAACACTGAGCGATAGTTTCCTATAAGTATTATATTACTGTAATGTCAGACCTCCAAGACCTGATTATGTTGATTTCTACAACTTTCTGTACCGTATTTACTAAAACAAAACAAAATGTGCCTTTTTTTGCATCCTAATTTGAAATACAAATGGAAAGATTTCCAAATGAGTTATCACTACTCAATTTCTTATCAAAAATTGCCAGCCACCACATACTGGCAGTATTAAATGGCCTCCAATTACCCAGCAATACGAAGCTCCATTTCCCCACATAGTGCTAGGAAAGACAGTGTGCAAATCATGCAGGTAGCAGCGTCACTGGATGCTCCCATGATTGTGTGGATCTAAAAACGGTGAATCATTAACATAAATGTCAGTTGTCAGAATCTCGATGTCAGCTCAGGCCATATTTCTGCATTTTGCTAGATCTGCCATTGCTACAGGGGTTGTAGGCATTGCACTGTTTTAAGTATTTATCACAGAGTAGCTATTCCTTGATGGTGTCAGAAAGAGAAGTGGCCAACTATCACCATGCATGTCACCTGATATGTAGAGTAGGCGGTACAGCAAGAATAAAAGAGTTCTGGTGTATGCCCCACAGACTGGCGAAGAAGATAGCAACCACACGTAGTTTAGACCTATTTGGTCTGTTTTGTTTGACACAAATTGTAGACTTTGATACATGCTTTACAGTAGTCCCCACTTGTTCACAATGTATACCTCAAAAGACCTTCATGGATGTCTGAAACCATGAATAGTATTGAACCCTATACATACTATGATTTTTCCTCTAGCAGATTCAAAATGTTTGAGGGGAAGGAAAAGAGAGTGATTTGGGTTTCATTGTGATTAGGGGCTGAGGCTGCGGTGAGGGGCTTATGTGATTTGAATCTTTTGCTGGTACCAAAGGAGGGAGATCCAAGATTTTTATATCAGTTTGTCAAAACATGGGGCCCAAAAGAAAGATGAAGGTATAGGCTTAGAAGCTATCAACAAACGAAAACACGATGTCATATTTCTTATTACATGGTGCTAAAATTAATTTCCATGATCCTGTAATTTACTATTTCTCTATTTAGTTCTCTCAGTAATTGCTTGGTTTATTTTGAGGCCCTATTTTTAGGTATATAATTGTTGATAATTATTACATATTCTTGATTTTGAAATGTCCTATTTATCTCTTTAAGTACTATTTGGTCTATTTTATCTGATATTAAAATATTGATTTTTCTATGCTTATTATTTGTCTTCATGGCACACTTTTTTCTATTTAATGTCAAGCTATCATTGGCTTATATTTAAAATAACTCTTACAGACATCATATAATAGAGTCCTGCTTTTCTTCTATAACCTGTTCATCCTTGCTTTATAATTAGTTAAACCATAACATTTAACACTTAATATAATTAATAAAATGTTTAAATTGTTTATTATTTTATTTGTTTTACGCTTTTTCCTATCTGTTTTTTTCTCTGTCTTATCTTTTTGCTTTATTTTGTATTATTTGGATAATTTTAATATTTAGTTTAGTTTAAATATTTGTTTCTTGGAAATATCTCACTCATGCACATATTCTGCTTCCCATTTTCTCAAAAGGTCTTAATTCAGTTTTTATTTCTGAGGTATAGTTTCAATGGAAATAAATTATGGTATGACAGTACTTTTATTTATAATTTGAATATTCATGTACTGTTGTCTTAGCTTTATTGTTTCTAATAGCCATTAGAAAATTCAGGGTCATTGAAATATTATTCATATATATTATATCATTTTTCTCTAGTTGTTTTCAAAATTTTTTCAATGTCTTTAATTTTCAGCAGCTTGATCGCATGCATGTAGGCATGGTTTTCTTTTCATTTATTATGTTGAAGATTCTTTGAGCATTTTAAATTTGTAAATGTATGCCTTTCACAGAATTTAAGACATTTTTATCCATTGTTCAAATATATTTTCTGCCTTGATTTTTTTTCTCTTCTCAGCATTTCTTCTGAAACTCCACAAATATATAATTGATTTTGTCTCAAGGGACTTTGAGGCTATGTTCAATTATTTTTCTCTATGCTTTCAGATGCAATCATTTTTACCAATATATCTTTAGTTTCTTCATTTTCCTGCCATCTTCATTCTGTATCAAGCACATCAGTGAGTTTTTAATTTTTTATATTTTAGGGCCAAAACTTACATTTGATTTATTTTTATAGTTTTCATTTTTGTGCTAAACATGCCTATCTTTTCACTCACATTAAGTATACTTCTAGAACCCTGGCTGGTGGCTCAGTGGATAGGCACCCACCTGTGAACTCAAATGCCTCTGGTTCGATTCCCAGCCAGGGCACATAACCAGGTTGCTAAACCAGGTCTCCAGCCAAGGCTGTAGCTGGAGACAAGTGAAAGGCAATCATACATTGATGTTTCTCTCCCTCTCTGCCTCTCTCCCTCCCCTCTCTGGAAATAATGAACACATTTTTTAAATAAAATAAAATAAAATAAAATGCACTTCTAAAAACTCTTGTGAAAACTCTGTGTTATAATTGTAACTTTTGAGTCATCTTTGGGTTCTTTTTGTTGTTTTTTGCATATCAGGTAATAGTGAATTATATTCTGGACATTGCAAATGTTATACTTGAGTCTTGTTATAATCTTGTAGAGACTATAGTTTTACTTTTTCTTTTTTAAAATATTTTATTCATTATTTTTAGAGATAAGGGCAAAGAGGAAGGAAGAAAGGGAGAGAAACATCAATGTACAGTTGCCTTTCACCTGAGCTAAGGATCTGGCTGGAGACCTGGCTTGCAACCTGGGTATGTGCCCTGACTGGGAATTGAACCAGTGACCTTTGGGTCTGAGCCACCAGCCAGGGCTGTAGTTTTACTTTCTTAAATTTTAATCATTAATAAACCTGATTATATTCAGACTGTAAACTTTATTTCTTCCCTTCTAATCAATATAAATGCAAATCTCAAGTTCCATTCTTTAGGTCTTCGCTATGTTGATTTGGGCCTGTCCTTTCATTCTTAGTTCAAGGTCATTCTGGGTCTTTTGTGGGTGGTTTAAATCTTAATTCAGTTCTCAAGGCCTTTATGATACGGATTAAGAATGTTCTACCAATTCATGGTTCATGAGTTCAAGTATATACTCTTACAAGAATTAGTATTGCCTTTTGTCTAGATCTCAGACTTCAGGGATTTGCCTGCACAATGCACAGGGTCCCTTTTTCTGCTTCTTTTTGTCATATATATACAAATATATACATATTTCATCATGGGTATAAAGAAACACAGAGGAAGGCTTATTCCCAGTTTGATGGCTTCTACACATTTTGTACCCCCTTCAAAAATTTCATACTTTTGTTTTGGTATCCTCAGGTACTTGCTTTCTCTTTTACATACTTTGTCTATAGAGTTGTATTTTTATCAATGGAATAGATAGTCGGTAGTGAACTTACGCCATTAAGCCAATGTTACTAAAGATATAGAAAATTAGTGCATATAACGTTTGATTCTGATTATTTTGTCATTGTAACTGTTGTATTTCTCTATAAACATTAAAGAATATAACTCATTCAGCTAAAAAATAACTTTGAATCACATTCCTTATCCAAATTTTTTCTTCTAAGTGGCTATCCTGTTTCATTTTTAACTTTCTTTTTATTTATTTATTTTTTTAGTAGGGGCTTTTATTTTATAATATTAAAGAAGCCAGTGCATGTAAAAGAAAATGATGAGTGCCTCAAACTCTCTAGGTTTCATCATAAGTTAGTAATGAATTTACCTGATACATTTCAGTGATTATGAATTCATGAGCAAGTCTAACTACTCCAAATGTGATTTTATTTCTTAATTTTACTTAGAAAGGGGTTCTACCTACATACACCAAATCAGAACCCATTCCTAGATATCTAGGTTTGTGGAAACAGTCAATAAAAATCAGAAGATAGAAAATACATATTTTAAAATGGCCATTTTAAGATAGAGATAAAATAATTAACAGTGCAATCTCAAATAAACAGATACCAAGTTTCTTTCTTTTTAAAAATTATTATTTTTTAAATTTTATTGTTGTTGTTTTACATCCATCCCCTTTTTGCTCCCCTCTGTCCCCCTCCCCACCCACCCATTTCCCCCAAAGTCAATTCCACCTGTTGCCCATGTCCATGTTTCCTTTATACTAGGTTCTTGTCTAAACTGATCCCCTTCCTTGCCTCTTCCTCCCCCCTCCCCTCAACCCCCTTCCCTCTGACCACTGAAGGCCTATTCACTGTATTCATATATTTGGTTCTGTTTTGCTTGTTGTTAGTTTTGTTCATTATTGTCCTGTAATGGGTAAAAAAGAAAAATTATTTTTACACACATAAAGGTCTGTATGAAGAAAAAAAAGTCCAGCCATTGCTAATATGAGAATAGTTGTGCAACATTGATATAATCTGGCAACCAAGGAGAGTAGTCTGCAATCAGCATATGTGATCAGTGATGACCACTGTACTAGTTGGCGGGGTGGTAGATACCATTGAGTGAGCATATGTACTGTGTGGCTGTTGCATTCAAAATGACTGAGCAAGTAGAGCAATCATTCTGCATCAAATTTTGCATTAAACTTGAACATTCCTCTGCAGAAACTATTCAGATGACTCAGAAGGCTGCACCTATGGGCACCTATGGGTGATTGGCAGCTTCATCACAATAAAGTGCTTGCTAATGCATCATGTCTCCTGCAGAGTTTTTATGGCAAAATATCAAAGCACCCAGGTGATCCTGGCCCTCTAGCCCAGATCTAGCTTGTGACTTCTGCTTTTCCCCAAACTAAAATCAGCTTTGATAGGGAACAGATTTATGACTATCAATGAGATTCAAGAAAATCTAATGGGGCAGCTGATGGCAATTGGGAGAACTGTGTGAGGTCCTAAGTACATACTTTGAAGGGAAATGAGGTGTCATTGTCTCTTGTACAATGTTTCTTGTATCTTGTATCTTCTCCAATAGGTCTCTATTTTTCATATTGTATAGACAGAAAGACCTCGTATATACATATCTTCAGTGGTTGGTGCCATCAAAACCTCAGCACCAGTGGGTACCTGATCCCATATCAATTTACATGGCTGAATAAATCTTCCTGTGCACAACTCTTGATAAACAACTTCAGGGTTTCTCAGCCTTTATAGTAATAGTAATTAACCAAAATTTCAAAAAAAATTTTAATAAATTTATTTTTTTTAAGATTTTATTTATTATTTTTCAGAGAGAGGGGAAGGGAGAGAGGAAGAGAGGGGGAGAAACATCAATGTATGGTTGCCTTTCACCAGCCTCCAGCCATGGACCTAGCTGGAGACCTGGCTTGCAACCTGGTATGTGCCCTGACTGGGGAATCGAACCATTGACCTTTGGGTTCACAAGCCAGGGCCTTTTCCACTGTGCCACCAGCCAGGGCTTCAAAATATTTTGTTGTGACACAATTCTATACAAGCTAAGGGGACAGGGAGCATCTGGGCCCTACCATCTATAAAATAACTCCATATGATAAAATTTCTTTGGTTTCCCTCAAACCTTTTTCCTTTAAGCAATGTCAGTTTTTCTCCATCATCTGTTTTTCCAACACTTTTCTCATGTTCACTTTTTCTACCTTTGGATCCCTCTCACTGATTGTTAAAACTACCTATTGTCTGGATTTGTGTAATTTTGACACAATGTTAATCCTTTAAATCAGCCCCAGAAAATATTTCATATATCTTGAACTGTATTTATCTCTAGTTTTCACAAGTTATGTGCCTAGTTAAATATTTACTAAAGTATTCATTCTCCCACTCTTTGTCTTAGCAGAAATGCATTGCTATTTAAAATATTCTTATAGGATCTAATTCAACTTGTGACTAAAAAGAAGAAAAAGGAAAAGAGTAATCACAAAATGTAACTACATTTGCAGTAGTTTGGTTAAATGTGTGCCAAACTGACTAAAACGCATGGCTTATGAATATATGCTTTGAATTCACTCATCTTCCTAGAAGAGAACTTTTGAATTTAGCATGAGTTCTTCTAATAGAGATCTGCTACTATGAAAAGAGAAAAAGAATTGACTTGATTTTAAACAGTTATTAAATAAATGCAGCTTGCCCTCTCTGCTGTGGCCCAGTGGATTGAAGCCAGCTTATGAACCCAAAAGTCACCGGTTTGATTCCCAGTCAGGCACATAACCAGATTGCAATCCAGGTCTGTGGCCAGGTCATTAGCTGGAGGCAGGTGAAAGGCAACCATACATTAGTGTTTCTCTCCCTTTCTCCCCTCTCCCCAACCCCATGCCCTTCTCTCTAAAAATAATAAACTTTTTTAAAAGCACAATTTTAAAAGAAATAAATAATAAATAAATAAATAAATATATGTCAGCTTAAGAATACTGTTCATGGTATAGAGAAAAAGAATTCTGAATGGCTATACATTCTGGCTCATGGTGGTGCTGAAACATAGACAAAAGTTGGAGAGAAATGAATCTGTTAGCTCAACATACAGGCCCAAGAATATTTTTTGCCTGAAACATATACATAATTGTGGTAGAGGTTTCCTACAAACATCTGGCTTAGAATTCTATTTCACTTTAATTTGAAGACACAGCCTAAAATGAGATTCAGTGTCAACAGGGTTAATACATACATGAAAGTCCAATATTAATATTTAAATCATTGCAGACTCCAGGATGCTATAATAAGGAAAATAAAAATGCTTCAGCCTTCCAAGAATCTTTAAACTGACAAAATTCTGTGTTGGCACTGCCATCTTAATTGACCTCTTCCAAGAAGGAAGAGGAAAGAAAACAGCTGAAGTATGAGTCAAGTCAAAGAATCAGCCCAGACTTGGTTTTAACCGTAAGTTGTTAATTTTAATTACACAGAGACAATTTCATTACTTCATTTTATCCATGTTATTTTCCTTTACAATTATATTCTGTACCTTCCTTGAATAAATCAACACAATATGATGTATTTTAAAAATATGTTGCAAATTATAGTAACATGAAAAATAGTCCCATCATTTGAAAACTTTTATGTTTCTTTTAGAAATAAAAATTTCTAGAGATAATTTTATAGGTTTTAAATTTATTAACCTATCAAAACAATGACTTCTGGCTTTTAATTATTGGATCCCAATATAATTTTATATTATTATTTAGATTCAAAACATGAAATAAATGTATGTAAAATATAAGATTTTATTGATCATACTCAGTCTGTGAGATTCTTTAGAACAAGGACTATATATTTTTTACTTCTGCATTTCCAGTGTCTACTATGGTGCCTAGAACAATGTCAAAAATGCTATATAAGTTATTAACAAGTAAATATGTAACAATGTTGATATTTTCTACTATGAGAAGTAATGATATTTTTAATTTAGAATAAATCTAAAAACAGTAATTGGACAGGAAAAAGACTATGAATATATGCACAGCTCTTTCAAAAATAATTTATTTTTTCCCTACAGTATAGTGCCTAGTTATTTTTTATGGTCCAGTTTGAACTCAGCCTGATAGTTGTGTCTCTCTCCCTTTTAACCCACTGTGATTAATTTCTAATACAGCACAACTTTGACATAAATGTAATGAGAATACACACCAACCAGGACACAAAGAATCCAGAATGGAGAAGTCATCCCCCTGAAAGAGCACTTTCTTTCAGTTCCTCCTTATTTTCTTCCTCACTCCTGCCTCTGTACTTCCTTAAAGGTAAATCTTTATGTATGTGACAAACTCAGAGTATTCAGCAAAAAAATCTTTTACCGTAATTAGTTTGTCTCCTCAAGGAGCACCATGAAAAGGTCTCTGTGAAAAGACATGTAGATTAGTTTCACTTGGCAATGAACATTTTTGAGGAAAAGAAAAAATAAAAATCCAAAGTAATATAGAGCCACAAAGTGGAAAACTATAATTTTTCGTTCATTAGAACAAATTAACCCTGTGGAAGAACAGCACCATCAAAGAGAATGCTTCCAGTGCCCTAGAAGATGCAGGATACTTCAAAATTATTAAATTTGCTATTTAATGTTTCATCATAAGCCATATTCACACTCTAAACACATTTCTAGCTGGACCCCTACCTCATGGAGATGGCACAAGATTTCTTTTTTTAGTAGTTATTTTTAAATTATTGTTTATTCTAATACAGTTGTCCCAGCTTTCCCCCCTTTAACCTCCTCCACCCAGCCCACACCCCACTCCCACATCAATACCTACATCATTGTCCATGTCCATAGATCATTTATAAATGTTCTTTGACTAGTCCCTTCTCCTTCTCTCCACCATTTCCCTCCCCCCCCCCTTCCCTCTGGCCCTTGTCAGTCTGTTCCATGTTTCTACGTCTCTGGTTCTATTTTGTGAGTTAATTTTTTTTATTCATTATAATTTCTCTTATAAGTTAGATTACATGCTACCTGTCTTTCACCCACTGGCTTATTTCTCTTAGCATAATAGTCTCTAGTTCTAACCATGCTATTGCAAAAGATAGGAGTTCTTTCCTCCTTTTTGCTGCATAATAGTCCATTGTGTAAATGTACCACAGTTTTTTGATCCACTAATCTACTGATGGGCATTTGAGCTATTTCCAGCACTTGGCTATTGTAAGTGCTGCTAGGAGCAGAGTGGTGTGTAAGTTCTCTTGAGTTGGTGTTTTGGGATTCTTAAGGTATAACCCCAGCAGTGGAATTTCTGGGTCTAAAGGCAGCTCCATTTTTAATTTTTTGGAGGTAAATCCATACTGTGTTTTACAGTGGCTACACCAGTCTGCTTTCTGATCAAGAGTACACTGGGGTTCCCTTTTTTTCATATCTTCACCAGCACTTGTTGTTAATTGATTTATTAATAACACTTATTCTGACAGGTGTGAGGTGATATCTCATTGTGGTTTTCATTTACATCTCTCTGATGACTAGTGATGATGAGCATATTTTCATATGCCTATGGGCTATCTGTATGTCCTCCTTAAAGAAGTCCCTGTTCAGGTCTTTGCCCATATTTTAATTGGATAATTCAATTTCTTCAGAGACAGGGCTGTGCCTTGCCTATTGGCAGAAATAAAAGGCTTGGACATAAATTGTTATTGAATTAAAGAACAGGCTTTTCTTTAAAGAAGTTCATGGAGAAAAACAAGAAGTAAGAAATTTGTGATCCTAGTACATGAAAGAAAAGAAAATGTGTCAACCAAGAGTAATCAGTGTAAAGTCTCTCTTCCTCATAGTTTTCTCCTCTGTCATCCCAAAATTTCTGTTGTAGAAACCTGTTTAGAACCATTAACAACAGAATGTAAAGTGAAGATTGCCAAGATAGGAACAAGATAATGATGAAGGTTCCTAAGAACCTGCCTTTCTGCGTAATTTATGTGGATGTCTATTCATTGCTGAGTTAGTATTTGATTTCTCCTCTAAGATGTTGCTATATTTATCATGACATGTTCTTGAATTATGCTTTACAGTATGGTATATTGATAACATATGTGATAACCCTTAAATTTATATGATCATTCCATATATAATTTTGGAGACTCAACCATGTCTTTAAGTAGTGCCTTCTTCTAAAAAGAGAATCATAGAAAACTCCAAAGCATTACATGTTTACATCTACTTTACTGTAGATTTCTTATCTCCCCCAATAACATGAAAAAATTATATCACAAGATAATCTGATTCAGACTTCCTAGCTAGGGATTTAGGATTTTTAGGAAGGCATGTCTTCTTCCTCTGATAACTGCTCTTATCCAGCTGGTCATGCAAGCCAAGTATCTAGGAGTAATGTCCTAAACTGCTGTGAGTTGACATTATGAAATTCTTACTGCATACCAGGTTCTTTGTTAATTACTTTACATGTTCTCATGTAACCACAGGGAGCTCTTAACTACAGCCTAACAAGTATACGTATATTAGCGCTATCCCCAGTTTATTCATGAAGACACTGAGACTGAGTGAGGTTGGATGATTGTGGTCCCAGGGCTAATAAGTGTCAGAGCCAGTTTCAAATACAGTCCTTTGTGATTTACCAGAGCACTAACTCTTCTCAGTACTGCACCTACTATCTTCTCTGTCCTGCTCTACCACTCAGTGCTGCCACTTCAGTTGTAACCCTGCACTTTATTTTTCCCTTGATTATACAGTGGCCTCCCAAATTGTCCCTCTGCTACCACTGCCTCTACCACTTTACCGACCCAAACCATCTTCCCTGGCATATTATCCTTCTAAATCACAATTATAATCAATTCGCTCTCCTTCTTATAATCCCTTTATCAATTGCTATTACTGACAGAATAAATGTCAGATCCTTATTCAATGATGCTACAAATCCTTCAATGACCAGCATTTCTGAGAAACATTGGAGCCAATAGTCCCCTAACCACCGTCTCTCATGTTTGTACTGTAGGTATCTGATGAACATGTTGTCTACTGGCAGGCACATTACTTCAGTAGCAGATGCCCTGAGATCTCCAGGAGCACTTAATATTGGGGACAGAGGTCTAATCAATCCAGGTACATTTTTTTTCCTAATGAGTTTTAACATATGGGACATAGAGATGTATTAGAATCCAAAGATTTGTGTAGAAGACGTTAGGAGAAGCCAGCAAATATAAGGTAGTATAGCATAAGTAAAGGGAAGCTATGAGCAGGAGAGAGAATATAGTCAGCAGTTGCTTTCTAGGAGAACAATTGCAAAGATGGAGACAAACTGAACCCTAAGAGAGTAGTGGGCTCTAAAATCAGCTCTCATGACTTTACTGTTGTTCAACTACTTGAATCCTGATGTTCACCTGCTTGAGATGGTTTCCTGTGCCTTCTGACTTCTCTTGGAATTTGTTTTTTATTCCTTAATGCATTCTAATGTAAATCCTACTTGCCTAATACTTTTTCTGAGGTGGTCTCACTTATCCTTAATAATTGAATGCATGCCAACTTGTTCAGACTCAAACCCCTGCTGTACTTTTCACTCACCAGTGGACCTCAAACCTTGGAATTTTTCAGAACACACTCAGCTCTCTCATGGTGTTCTTTTGTTGAACTGCCCATTCCACTGTCTTTATTTATCTTTAAAATACTCTAAACATTTCTTGCTCCTGTTGCCATCCTCTAACACAGCCCAATGTTTTGCATTTTGCTGTTGTGCTCCAGAGATACAGCTAACTTTGCCTCTAAATTGTAAACACTTTGAAGATAAAAATTATGTCGTACGTATACATATACATCTCACAATTCTTATATAATAAGTACCTAATCAATATTTGATTTTAAAAACAGGAAAGGAAAGGAAAGAAGTTATATAGACAGGAAAACAGGAAGATGAAAAGGAAAAAGGAAGGCAGGAAGGAGGGAGGATGGCAGGAAGGACATTAGGAAATGCTACACAGTTACTGATTTAATATCATTGACAACACCTATGCCTGAATCTTGGCTTTCATCTCCTTTTTTATTTTTCCTGAAGCTGAAGTGGGTAAAGTAGAGCCTTAGAACATACTCAACTGTATGAAAGTAAATGAAGTGTATCATAAAAACCAAAAAAGAGAAATTGATAGAATTATGAGTCAGGTGCATGTCATTATGTGTTCTGAGTCTCTCTGATTCTAGTGATTTAAGTTTAATCTCTGGGCTCCTAACCAAAGCTTCAGACAAGTATCTCACTACATTATTTTAGGTCAAGGAATACAGACATGCAGATAGACGTTTTCTTACTCAGACAGACCAACTTTATGAGACAAGGCTGACATAGGCAAATTTAGTGGTATTTTTAGGTAAGGATGGATAAATCATCTTGCTGATTTTTGACCTTTGCCAAGTAGACTGATGCATGTTTTCCAAGATTATCTGGTCCCACTTCTTTCCTGGAATTCTAGAAAGGATGTGTGATGTGAGCATATGTACAAAAAATGCCACAGCTCTTGGCCTGAAATGACTTAGGGTATAAACTTGATTATCCCCATTTTTTAACTTTCACTAAAGGTCACAGGGAAAGTCATGGAGACTCCAGTGTGGTGCTGAGAATAAAAAAATAGACATTTGGTCATGTGCAAACAACACAGTGGTACTATAGTCTTCACATAAACTAGAAGTGTTCTGGTCAAATTAGAACACTGATTGCAATTTGTCTTCAACACAAGAGCTACTGATCAACTGTTCCAAAATTAAAATTATGTTTGTGAAATGGCCAGTGGTAGGCAGGATTTCAACACAAATGATCAGCGCCCCCTGATGTTTCATCTGTGAATATGCTATATTATGTCAAAATGAACTTTGCAGATGGAATTAAATATATAGGAATTAACATAGACTACTCTACACATATAATCTAGGTGAGAATCCCACTAATTTGTAAAGCAGATAATCTTCCCCCGCTGAAGTGAAAAGAGGCAAAAGAGAGGTACTGGAGAAGAGGCAGGAGAGATACAAAACATAGAAAGGACACATCATTGATAACTTTAAAATTATTGGAGGACAGAAGGAATGTGAGTAGGCTCGAAAAGCAGAGAAAGAATCCTGGATATTCAGCAAGTAAACAGGAACCTGTTTTATAATAGCATAGGACCAAATTCTGCCAGTAACCTGAATGGGCCTGGAAATGGATTCTCTCCTAGAGGCCCAGAAATAAATGAAGTATTGCCCATACCTTGATTTTGGCTCTGTGAGACTGGAAGCACAAGACCTAGTAAAGCCCAACAGGACAATAAATAGGTGTTGTTTTAAGGTGCTAAATTTGTAGTAATTTAACATGACAAAATTCATACATGATCGTACATATTTTGGTGAGTTATAGTCAGTGATTCTTTACCACAAGTGACCTGTTAAATCAGATGACTAATGAATCTTTTCTAGTCACTTTAACTTAGAGGTTAAATGTTCTACGTGCATTTATAGAAGTTTTATCTAAATTTTTATTGTTATTGTGTGTTGTTTTTGAATATCTAAGTATATAGTTGGCTACATGTGTTGAAAACTTTCCAAGTTAACATCACCAGAGTCAGACTCTGTGAATTGAAATTTGGTAATATAAAAGTTCATTCTTTGAAGGAGGATCTTATCTCTCTATCCAAAACCTCTTTGGCACATCTCCAAGTGGAGGTTAGTTGGCCTTCTATTCAGGCATATGGACTATTGATAAAACATATGGATCTGTCCTTGATATGCAGTTTAATTTAAAAGCTACATTCCAGTAATGTGTAAGGGAGAATAACCTCAAGCTCCCTGCTGATCAATACTGATAAAATGTGAAGTGAGGGAAACATTATTTGTCAAGAATTAGTGGAAGGATATGCAAAGTATCCATTCTTCTAGATAACCCAATACTTTGTTTCTTGATTTATTCATTAACTAATTCAACTTTGTTTTTTATTCATCATTTACAGTGAGGTCAAACACTGTTTTAGGCTCTTGAGATCTGTCAATGAACAAAACATACAACTCCCTGCCTTCACGAAGTAAAATGCTATATCAGTTAATGATAAGTATTCTGAAACCAATAAAACAGAGTAAAATAAGAGAGAGTGCTGGTGGCAGGAGAGGTGAGTGCACAAAGTTTCTCTGAAAATGTGGCTTTTGATCAGAGACCTGAATGGAGTTCATGCAGAAGAAGAACACATCAAGTAGGGAGAAAAGTTAGTGCAAAAGCCCTGAGGTGGGACTATGTTTGGCATGTTCAAAAGGAAAAAGAACTCATGGAAATGGACAACAGTGTGGTGACTATGGGGTAGAGAGGTAGTAAGAAGGGAATAAATAATAATGGAAAAAATATAATGTAAAAAAAAAAAAAAAAAAAAAAAAGAAGGCCCTGTCTGGTGGCACAGTGGATAGGCACCAGTTTGCAAACTCAAAGTTTGCTGGTTCAATTCCCAACCAGGGCACATAACCAGGTTGCAAGCCAGGTGTCCAGCCAGGTCCTTAGCTGGAAGCAGGTGAAAGGCAACCAAATATTGATGTTTCTGTCCCTCTCTGCCTCTCTCCCTTCCCCTCTCTCTAAATACAATAAATAAAATCTTGAAAGAAAGAAAGAAAGAAAGAGCAAGGTGGTCAGCAGAGCAAAAATGAAGTGAGTTTGGGAATAAGGTTGAGGGGAATAGTAGAAGTTCTTCCATGTATGGCTATTTAGGCCATTTGAAGAAACATGGGCTCTATTTAAAATTCATGGAAGCCAATGGAATATTTTTAACAAGGTACTGAAATAATCTGAGTTATTTATCAAATGAATCACTTTGACTACTAAGTAGAGAACAAATACAATGAGGAAAATATGAAAGTGTTTTTTTTTTTTTTTTTAAGATTTTATTATTTTTAGAAAGAGGGGAAGGGAGAGAGGGAAAGAGACATCAGTGTATGGCTGTCTTTCACCTGCCTCCAGCCATAAGCGTGGCTGGAGACCTGGCTTGCAACTTGGTTATGTGTCCTGGCTGAGGAATCAAACCAGTGACCTTTGGGTTTGCAGGCTGGCACCTTGTCAACTGTGCCACCAGCCAGGGCCTGGAGTGTGTTTGAAGAGAAGTAATGGTAGCTTAGTCTAAGGTTGTGGCAATAAATGTAATGAGGAGTGGTCTAATTTAAAACATCTTGAAGGAAGGTATAATAGAAATTATTGGTGTGCAATATAAAAGAAAGAGAAGGGTTAAGGATAACTCTAAAGCCATGGCCTTAACAAATGAAATAAAGAACTTCCATTTTTTCTGAGTAACTGGAGGAGAAAGTAGATACTTAGGGTAAGATTATTTTCTTTTCTTTTTGGCATGTTAAATTGGAGATGTTTATTGAGTATATCAGTGAAAGTGTTGAGTCTGAAGCTAAAGAGAGAAACCTGTGTTATGTGTTATGTACATTTTAGGGCCATGCACATTAAGATTAAATTTAAAGTAACCAGGTTAAATGAGATCACCAAAAAAGTGACAATAGACAGAGAAGGAGAGACTTTCATTGGCCAAGTTCTTTGACTAAGATTGAGCAAAGCAGTTATAGAAGGAGTGGCTTTATCAAAAGCATGCTCATATTATGTAGAGTTATTCTCAGTGACTTGAGCTTTCGTAGGATGTTATTAGATAATGGTTGAAATTCCAGTACTATTCTTTTTGAGGCCTCATGAATGGAAGTTCTTTCTGGTCCTAGAACCATGCACAGTTGTTTCTCTTCTGAAAGCTATCTTATTGTATTATGAAGACTATGAATCACAATATAATTTGGAATTTCCCTTTTACACTTGCTTCTGAAAACAGAGTCTAATTTACTAGACACCCTCAGCAAATGTAAAACACCTTAGGAAACACATTTTATGTACTAGTCTCACATCTGCCTTATGTTATCTTTCTTACTTATTTTTTAAAGATTTTATTTATTTTTAGAGAGAGGGGAAGAGAGGAAGGAAAACATTGTTGTGTGAGAGATTGGTTGCCTCTCACATGCCCCCAAATGGACACCTGGCCTGCAACCCAGGCCTGTGCCCTGACTGGGAATCAAACTGGCAACACTGGTTCACAACCTGGTTGATGCTTAATCTTCTGAGCCACACCAACCAGGGCTCCTACCTACCTTTCTTTTTTTTTCTTTTTCTTTTTCTTTTTTATCCTTTGTTCTATCCCCTAAACCACGCAATCTTAGGTTTATCTTTATTATATTATAAGTTTACATATATACATTCCAATACCTCTTTTCTGCAATGAATAAAACAATAACAGATTTGAGGTAGAAGGGGATGGATGGATGGATGGATAGATAGATGATAGATAGATAGATAGATGGTAAATTTAAACACATTAAGAGTTACATATTTCCGTTTTAGCAGCATTTTGCATAAATTGCTATATGGAAGACCTTGTAACATAATACCACCAGGTCTGGATGTCTGTGCGTAGTGAAGAAACTCACCTCAGGCCAATCCTGCCAATTCTGTGTGTTACAGCAAGACAAATGCAAATTATAGTCCATAGCCCTCTTTTCTATACAACTATCCACTTGCCTTTATTTTCTCTACACACATTGAAATCTGCAAATGAGGCTGAAATAAACACTAGGGAAGTTTCTATAGTTGAGTGTAGCTTCCTCTGAGCCATGTGCAAATGAGCTTATTTTATACACATATATTTATATAAAATCTGCTTTCATAATACACATTGGTCAAAATGCCTTTGTTTCAAAAAAAGAAATCATACACACACTCTACCAGAAAGTTCTAACAGCTACATTTCACTGTATGTTCAAACAAACAAAGGAGACAAAAAGAGAATCTAAAGTTATTTTTAATGATAACAGGCCAAAACCTCACCTCCAAAACATACACATGCATGCTGAACTGTACACATATTGCAGGAAGGCTCTCCGCCACTTGAAGTAAAATGATTTTTCAAACGAATGCCATCAAGACTTGTACAGAGACCTTCTATCTAGCCCCTTTTAAAGTAGGGCTGGGAAGTTAGAATTTTTACAAAACTCTTTTTGATTTCCACTAAGTTTCTTGCATCTCACATTTAACTCTTGTCTCACTCATGCATTCCTTAAACCTTTCCACTTATAATGTATACACTTTATGCAAAAAGTAATGTTGTGGTAGAAAAAGAAGGACCATATCTAACTCTTCATTGTGGGCAAATTCCTAAAGGCCTCTCACCCTGTAAATAGTCAAAGGTGTCATTTGATCAAATAGTTACCTAACACTTGGGGACAAAAATCAGGCACTCATTAATTTAGAGTAATCTTTTTAGAAAAGTCTTAAGGATGAGCATCTTTGTATCTTGCCCAGGTCATTCAAATCACCATTATAGTCATTAAGATGCTTACGTGCATATCCCTAACGAAGCAGAAATTGTTTATCCTAAGGGTATGTGCCTCATTGCAGAGCTCCTTATTATCTGCAATCAGCTTGGGGAAATTATTTCCTTTGGTCTGACTCAGACAGGCATTCCTTTTATGATACTTTATTGGCAGAGAGAACCAGCCTCAGCGAACCCACTTCTTGCCAGAAGTACTGCATGCACACCTACCACCTTGAGCCTTAGTTCCACGCCTGATGATGATAATAATTTTAGGAACTGGGAATTATATAGGCTTGCTTGGCAGCCTTTTCAAATTGTGAGTGATAAATCAAATTTTGGCTGCTTGCCAGCAAAAAAGTTCTTTCTTATCTGAGTATATATATGAGGGTGGATCCACAACAAGCAGAGCAATTTGGTTGGAATATCATGATGGGTGCAGTGGGTGGGCTTTTGCACTGTTTTATTGCCTTTTTCATTTTGGATTTTAGCTCATAGTTACTTGTCCACAAGCAGTGTTAATTGGCTTTTCCTTTTATAGTAGATTTTCTTACCCTTTCTACCTTCCTTTCTTTAGGTTACTTATTGTCCAATAAAAAATAAATAAAAGAACCATTTTCTAAGTGTATCTCCAATCGGCCATTCCTCTCAATATGTAGATTTGTAGAAGGCTGAAAACATGAAGCAATGTTTTTTTTCAGTCCTGATTTCACAAGTGTGTAAATCCCCACATTTCTTCCCCTTTACACTGAGCTCTCATTTGGGTGCTAATAGTTTGCATTCTTAAATGCCACCTGTTGAAAATAAAAGTCTCATGACTTTTATTTGCAAATTTTGCTTCATCCTGGTTTAGCTTTGCACAGCAGTCTAATTTCCCAGTGCTCAGCAATAACTTTTATTTTTTGCTCCACCCAACAACCATGTGATGTCAGGAACTTCATGTCTCCCTCCGTCTCTCTTTTTTTTTTTTTAAAGACTTAATTCATTATTTTCAGAGAGAAGGGCAGGGAGGGAAGAAGAAAGGGAGAGAGACATCAAAGTATGGTTGCCCTTCACCTGCCTCCAGCTAAGGACCTGGCTGGAGACCTAGTTTGCAACATGGTTATGTGCCTTGACTGGAGAATCGAACCAGCAACCTTTGAGTTTGCAGGCAGGTGCCACCAGCCAGGGCTCTTCCTCTGTCTTGATCCCTCTCTCTCATTCTCCCATTCTCCTTCTCTCTTTCTCTCTCTTCTCTGTCTCTGTCTCTCTCTGTCTCTCTCTCTCTCTCCTCTTCCCCACATAGGAACATACATGTACCCACTTATTATGACTTGAATTATTTTAGGAAATGTTTACATGTGTCCCTAAACCTTCCATAGAATACAAATGGCAAGTATTTGAAAAGATTGTTATTCTATGTGGACAGGAGCAGCTGAGGCATAGAAAAATAGAGCTATCTCTTGAATTAGAGGTAGATTGTTTTAGAAACAAATTACACCAAAGTCAAGAGGCTTCTTGTCCTAACTGTGGCTTAGAGCACCTCATGGATTGTCTGACAGCCTCAGTTGTCTCTTTGGTTAACATGAGGCAAGTAGGTGAGTTCCACAGTATCATTCAGGTATATCATTGCACAGTTTTGTTTTGTTTTGTTTTGTTTTGTTTTCCAGGGGCACATGTGAAGTAAGTGAGGGATGTGTTTGGAGACCCTCTTTGCCAGCCCCAAACACAGTGTTCTTCTGTGGATCACACAGTCTCTGATGATGAACCTGCGGAGAAGAGGGACAGGGTTGCATGTTTCCCCAAAACATGCTTTTCATGCTTGAGATACATGCATTATTGAAAACTAACTTTGTTTAAAAAAATTTTTGTGAAGTTCTTCAAGATTTGATTCTTCCTGTTATTGTTGAAAATTTGCTTTCTATGCTCCATTGGTCAATAACTAGCTTTAAAAGGAAAACAAACAGCAGCATTTTGTTTTTTCTATTGCAGGGTTTACATGGTAAGTTGCAGCCACATAATGTACAAACAGCTGAGTGCTTCAGAGCTTCAGATGGTTATGGGGAACCAGGAATTCCTGAAAGGGGCAGGGCAGGATGTCCTTTTCTTGCGCTCACTGAGTCACAGAAGGCGGGTGCCTTTTCAGGGCTTCTGCAGTTGTGATTTCAGTCAAGTTCCAGGGGCTCTCAACCACTTCTCTAAATCTGAATGAAGAAGCAGCTACAGGGGCTGTGTGAATTATGCTAAAATGCATTTTGATGAAGTGCTGAAAGTGGCATTCGCAGTGAATTCTTAAACTTTACCCTGTTATGAAGACTTCTCATGAGCAGGATGGACACCACCCCGCCCCCCTCCATCGAACACACTCCATTCCTGTGCCCAGGTAGCAGTTTAACCTCTTTGTATTAAATTACAACTTATTTCATTTGGCATCTCTGCCTTCGGGTCAGTCATCTCTCTGTCTTTGGAAAGGCAGGACTTACACAGAGCATGCTCCTTTTACAAGAGTTGTGACAAGATTGTGTTTCGGTTCCAAAGGGTTAATCCCAAAGTGAATTCTTCACATGTGTAATTTAATACTTCATAACTGCTGAAAATTGGAGTCCACATAATTTATTTTCTTTGGTCGGGCACATTTGCCTCATGCTTGGCTGGGGCTCACTTCAGAGAGACACACCTAAAGCTCTCAAGTGTCCCAAGTGGCCTATGTCAGTTGTACAGAAGGATTGTGGTACTTGGCCAGAGTCCAAGGATTAGGTGTTCCTGAGAAGGTTTTTTTGGCTCTACAAAGCCCTAGGATGTCATGGGAATAGGCTGCACTCCCTTTTCCCCCTTGAAGGCCACATATCAACGGGGTATCTAACCACTCAGAGACAGGCTTTACACAAAGGTATACATTAAAATAAATAGAACATGCAACCAGAAAAGACCCGAAAAGAGGGAGGAATTGCTAAGTGGAGACAGGAAACAATTGCTTCATTGTTGAAGCCATGATCTTAGAATTGCAGAGTGCAGCGCCATCTACAGGACGACTTGTAAAGCTGGAGGTTTTTTCTTGAAAGGCAGGGCCGAACTTTTTCCATTCCAATTTTATCCAGTTCGTTTTGCGCTGCTTTCCCCCAACACAAAAATCCGACTTTTTTACTGAAAAATAATTGTTCCTCTTTGATGAGAGAGATTGAGAGAGCGGCCGGGAGATAATAAGTGAGAGGGGAAAGCTGTTCCAGGGTGCTTTCATTTAGCTCCTTTTTCTTACTTTGGCAGTAAATATTCTCATCCTTGCAATACTCATTTCATCTCTTTCTTCCCTTTTCAACAACTTCCTCTCGTTTGGTTTCCTCTCATTATTCCTTGGATTGGGAAGGGGCATGTGTATTTTCCCCATTCAAACAAACTAAAAGACTGTGTTTGTTTGAACACCATTCTTGTACTTCCTGGCAAGCTTTTGACTTTAAAGAAGGTTCGGGTTTTTCGGTTTAAAGGAGCTGAAAATTTTTAAAGTAATAATTGAAGCTAACTCTATGCACATTGACTTCTCTTTCCCCCACTTTTTTTTTTTTTTTTAGTTTAAAAACCGTACTTGCCAACTCAGTGGCTGCTGTCGGATGCTATTTCAACAGGAGACCTGGATTGCAGGACAAGATCCAGGCCATAGGGGAGACTTGATGGCTCGGGGAATTAGTAATGGGATTTGAAGCCCTTCATTTCTAGGTCACTGGTTTGAATAGAGCCCAGGTCAGTAATGAGGGAAAGTTGTTACCACCCGATGTCTGCTCTTCCCTCACTGATCTGAGGTTGCCCGCCACTTCGTCCCCGAGTGCCTGGGGCACATCTGCGCTAATGGCATTCATTGACCAGTTAGCTGTGAGAACGTAGGCCTACCTGTGACACAGACCACCTCTGCCCTGTGCAGAAACAGTGTCCGCAGCTCTGTCTGGGATGCCTCTTCAGGGGATGATGCACAGAAAGCGAATGTGGTCCAGCTAGTTGGCCCTTCTGATGATTCTGGGACCTGGTTAATCTGCCCCTTTGCACCCTAAATCTCCTAAGCATCATGTTCTCAGCCACTCCAAGCGTAAGTCAAGGGAGGGGTAACCTGCCACAGACCGACAACTTTCCAGATACTTCAAATGTGTGTGTTCCAAAGATGGATTTAAAAGACGTGATGTGAGAGCTGTCTTTTTTGCTTTAGTTTTCAATCTCTATCGCAAGGTAATCATGGCCCTTTTTAAAAAATACAGTTTTGGATCCCAGAATTGTGCTTGCTGAATTCTGGGAAAAGGGGGCTCTTTCCTGGGTTTACACTTTATTTCTTCTCCCTGTCCTGTATAAGAGGAGACATACTCGTTGAAGGAGGATGGAGAGAGGAAAGGAGACTGTAGAAATTCAAGAATGATGCGATACATTTGTAGTCTCAGGGGCCCCCTTTAGCCACAACCCCCACCTCACTCCCCTGCTTTCAAAGTGGGCTTGCCACAGAGCTCTCTGTATTTAGAGATAGGGAGGAGCCAGATTGTCTGTGGGTATGAGGCTGCTGGAAACGTGCTAAAGACTGCAGAGCTGCCCATCAATTCCTGGACCCAGAGCTGCCGCCCATGTTTTCCTGGCTCTCGGCTTCTCCAGGGGTACAGCTTCCGTTTCCCATGTGGAATTGAAGCCTAAGAAAGAATCACGTTTATAACCAATTTAGAAATTACAATCGCATAAAGACCCATTTATATAAGACATATTTACAGTTCCCTTTCAGACACGTGGGTTTTTAACAGCATTGATTTTTGTAATAGACCAATTACAGGTGCTTACCACAGTGCTTAGGTACTGGATGAGAAGTTTCAACTACAGAGTTCTGTTAAAGAGGACAACGGAAAACACCGCCTGCTGTTCCATTTGTTTCTGATTTACTATTTCCTCCTTCTTTTTCGTTCCTCTGGACAGCCGCTGTTTGCTTATTTTTGGGGGGTGCGTGTGTGTTAAAATTTTTATTTTGCTTCTCAGAGCTTCTGCCTTCTTTTGCTTTTTCATTTTCTTATCATCTTTGGGGAAAATTGTCTTCTACACTTTTTTTTCCTGGGAATATAGAAAAGCACTGTAGCTGACGAAAGGAATTTTATTTAATTTTTGTATTTCTCCACTCTCATCCTCCAGGCCACCAAGCTCTGGTTCTGACTTTGGGTCAGTAAGACAGAAAAGGTGATTTACCAGAAGGTCCCAATTCACAGAAAACGCAGTACCCACTTCCCACACCACCTGCAGGGCCTGAGTGTGACATCCATTTGTTGCCTTTTTTTTTTTTTTTTTTAGAAAAATCCAACCAGTAACTGATTTTGCTATTCTAAAAATCATAGAATTATAGAGTTAAATGGAGACCTAATGGCCAGCTTCTTCACAGATTTTTTTTCAAGAAAGAGATATGAAATCTGCCTGAACACTCCCTTTTTAAAAATTAGATTTATTGGGTGATACTTTTGAAAGGCAGTTTTCTCCAGTTACAAGCACCCTGTTCCATATTTATTTAAAATCTCACACAAGTCAGGACATGGACTATAGCAGTGAACAGCATTATCTTTAAGGAGTTTTGGATCAAGTAAAGGGCAGCACCCCAAAATATGGCACTTTGTGTATTGGTTGTCTTGAGCTGTAGGCACTTAAAAAGCAGCAAATGCAGGGAGGGTCTTCCTATGAATTTTCTTATATGTCTAAAGATCCACCTTCTAAAAGGAACTCAGTCCTCTTCAGGAGTTTCTTCAACCAGGGAAGGTTGACTCTTATCACAAGAGAGAAAACTAGAGGTTAATACCAGACCCAGACAAACGGCCACAAACTATCTTCCAAGGGCCCATTCAGTTTTTCCTAAAAATCATTTACTCTCCCCAAGTGGTCTACATTCCTCCTTCCTCTTCCTGATTAAGATGGTATTTAAGTCTACATTCTGAGCCACCTGCTGCCAGACAGCTTACCTTTTTCCCCTGGGTAGCTCTCACGTGTACATGAAGTATACATGTTAATAAACTTATGTGTTTCTTTGGTTAGTTTGTCTTTTATTACAGGGGTCTCAGTCAGGAACTGAAATAGATAAAGGGAATTTCTTTTCCTTCCCAACACAATGATAGGAGAAGAATCAACAAATAATTGCAAAGGAATTAAATGTTAACCAACTTTGTCTGCTACCATCTTTCCTAGTGAACCAAAACTCACACACCATTAACATTTGCTCATGTCTCCATCTGCCTGTTAAAATTTCACAATTCTTTTTCACCATTGCTCATAGGGATAGTAAACGATTTACTCATGCTTCAGAGATCCTACTTCTTTAATTTCCATATCCTGAAACATTGACAGGAGTTGGCTACTTCACAAATGCCTAGCCCTATCAGGAATTGCCAGATTCTGTCATGAAGCTTCTGTACCTGAAGTTGCAGTGACCATTAGCACCTAAACTATCACTTCCATGTTTGGAAGGGAAAATGAGATCAACTTTGCCAGATTTCAAGTGAGAAAAAAATGGTATAAAATATCTGCAGCCATGGTTCATGTTTCTTTCACCACCACCACCACCCCCCCTTGCATCTTTAAATTGCCGTGAAAACTCTGATTTGCAAGATTTCTTTATGGAAACATTTGGTAAGGAACATAGGACCTTGAGAATTATAACAGTTATGATGGAATAGTTTAACATAGTAATTTGTAACACTAAAATGTACAAAAGGCTCATAAATGTGACTAAGTGATGACCTTTAGGGAATAGAGGGACCATAAGTAGAAAAAAAGATGAATCAATGTGTAATATTTTAATTGATTTTGAATCACTGAACATATTAACTGTTCACAAATGAGATATTTTAAAATTATTTTAAGATTGTTACCACTACTTTAATAATGGTAAAAATACTAACTCAGGGGAAAAAAATAAAAATATTTTCCTTAGCTTTTAATTTTGAAAGAGTATAACAATATACTCCAAAGAAATTAATAGAATTTTTAGCTTTGCTTATTGTATTGGACCTAAATTGCTCCCTGGGAAAACAAAAATTAATTATATAGCTTGTAGTCAAAATCATGATGGAAAGAAATGAAAATGTTTTCAAAAGAATCTAAAAAGCAAACTATGAATCTACTAGGGAGGAGTTTCTAAATTCTCAGACCAGCTTTCTTGTACTAAGTAAGGATGCAGTTCTTAAGGGAGAACAGGTTCAAGGAGGAAAAGATCCTCTTATCCATTTCTCTTTTGTCTTTTCCTTTGTCTTGACAGAGTATTCAAGAAGTAGAAGGCCCTGGCTGGTGGCACAGTGGATAAGGCACTAGCCTATGAACCCAAAAGTCACTGGTTTAATTTCCAGCCAGGGCAACATGACCAGGTTGCAAGCCAAGTCTCCAGCCAGATCCATAGCTGGAGGCAGGTGAAAGGCAACCATACATTGATATTTCTCTCCTTCTCTGACTCTCTCCCTTCCCCTCTCTCTGAAAATAATAAATAAAATCTTTTAAAAAAGAAGAATTATAATTCTGTAAGCCTTTTTCAGATTTTTTCATAACATGAGATATTAGGCTAAGTGTGAAACAAATAAAACTTTCTATATATGTTGTGGTGGCTAGTGATAAGACTTAGGTGTTGCATAGTTCTGAGTTCTAATTTGCTTGGTCACTTATAAAGCAAGTTGTTTAGCATTTTTATGCCTCAGTTTCTTCATTTACCAAATAGATAATGATACTGTATATATCAGTGCTGTTAAATAAATAAAATGGTATATTATAGGTCTTTAGTAAAATGTGTATCACATACTAAGTGCTCAAAAAGCATTAGCTATTATTTTTGTTACTTCTCAGAATTATAATAATAATTATTATCACATTATCATATATAATAATAGTAAGTCATCATCTCAAGTTATAATTCTTTCATGATGCCTTACATGATCAGGCTGTGTTCTTTTGGCCTGCCCAGCAATTATCCTTTGACATTAGGTAGCATCATAACCACTCTGTCACTGTCCCTCTGTAGAATTCTGCAGTGCTAAGCCCAGCACCCAGTAGCAGATGGGTACTAGGAACCAGGACTGGCTAATCAGCATAGTCCAATGCCCTGACAACAGTAATTAATCCAAAGTTAAGCATGAGGCCTAAGTCATGTCAATAGGATTTAATTCTGGGGCCCTTAAAACTTTTGTTGGTTTCCTTTATTTTTCCCTTGACTTTATATTAAGCAGTTGTAAGTCAGGTTGTTAGGTGCCACCAGAAGGTACCATTCATCAGTCTGGGTCACTGGGGCCCCCACCTCCTGCTCTCCTGCTGTGCTTTTCCCTAAGAAGCCAAGGAGATGTGCCCTACCAAAACCCACATCTTGTCTTCTATACCATATTCTTGGCAACAAACCCCTGGAATTTCCTGCCAAAAAGCTTTCTGTCAACTTCCAGGACCTGTCATAGTTTCCTTAGACTCTGTATTTGGGAAATGGGAAAAAGAATTTAGGTCAGATGCCCTCATTTCACAGGTGCTGCAAGAGTTTTACAGACCCTGCAAGTGTCTGAAACATGCCTAGGGGCACCAATTCTAGATAGTGGTCCTGAGAGCAAAACCAACAAAGAGAAAATCAAAGTCAAGAAACAAAGACAGAGTTCCAATGAGCTCCTTTCAGTCCTGGACACAGTAGTATGTGAAGTAAGACTGACTCTTAGACTTCTGAGTCCCTGAATCAATAAGAGCATTTGTGCAGATATTCTGTCATTTGTAACTGAGAGTTCTTTCTTGAGTCATTTTCCTTGCTCCTTGGTCCTGCATTGACATCCTTCAACCTGCAATTGTACATCACTTACGGTATTCAAAATTGAATTATATCCTCTATTTTTTGAATGCAGAGCAGTTTTGTCTTGTTTTGTTTTGTTTTCTTTTCTTTTCTTTTCTTTCACAACTAGATTTCTGAGGACATTTGCAAACTATATAAGAAGACAGTGTTTGGACTCACTGTGATGAGCCATGAATAGGTAGTTAACCTCTCTGACTATCTGTTTCTTCATCTGTAAAATAGAAACAAGGTTATTTTAAAGTGGGATTGCTACAGACATTACATGAGATAATGAATAAATATCTTAGTACACAGTAGATATGACTAAATTTCCTTATTATTTCGAGTTCGGCAGGTATAGAAGTTAAGCCCTAACTGTGGCTGAAACTAATAGAAACCCAACTCAACTAACTTAAGTAATAGTGTATTTTTATATTTCAGTAGCACTGGAGTGTTGCTTGGGGGAGGGTATAGCTATGCCTATGTAAGCTGGAGGCCAGAACTCAAAAACCACTTCTCTACTTTTTGTTGATGTTTAATCTCTACACCATTCTTTTCTCTGGCTGCATCTGGGCTTTTTCTCCTTCTCATGTCTACAGTGAGGTACAAGGCCATCAATAGGCCATTGACATTTGCAACTCATCTGTTCAAGAGAGCCCCCAAACTGAGCTTGGAGTTCTTATTCTTATCTCAGATTCCTAGAAATGATTGACTTCCGTAACTTGAACCAATCACATATGGCTTAGGCAACAGGCAAAATCATATTGACTTGGTACCTTCCATAGTGAGGAGAAGAATTACCAAAAGATAAGAAGGCAGGATTCCATTAAGGAGAGATATCAAGTTAGCAAAACAAGCAGCGTTTGACTACAGAATTAGTTTTGTTTTTTTGTTTTTTTTTAATCCACCCTGAGTTCTCATTATTATGAACAAAATGTTGAGTGAATGTTAGTAACCAATCATGTCCTATGTTGAACCTCTAGAATGGACCTACAAAAGAGCACCTGAGTGGTTTTCCATTACTTCACTCCAGGGGGGAAAATCAGCAATGAGACCTGACCTCTTAGCCCCTTAATATAATTCCAAGAATATTTAACTCAAATATTTATCAGGGCTTCTTCTTTAAAAGTGACCATGTCAATCTTTAGTATATGGCTGTTATAATGTTGATATGGACACATTATGTATGAAAAATGATTAGCTCAACATTTGCAGTAACTGATTTCCATGCATTAATAATCTGACCATTTAATTAAAATATAATGTCAGACGGTCCCAATCCACAATGCAGAATGACCTAGAGAATGTCCTGTCATTGAAAGGTAGGAGAGGGATAAGAAAGAATAGCTCAGAGACAGGTTGGTTACTTTTCCATCTGGGTGTGCCCTAATATAACTAAACCCTAAGTGACTCCAAGCCCAGGGCTCCCACACAGTAGGATTTCTAGATTTATTTATGACATTTTTTTAAATGCATTTCTTGAGCTCCCTGTATTGTGGATGCACTACGATAGAATAGAAATAAGCAAACCCAGGGGGAAGCCATTGCCACTGCTTCGGCTCCTGAAAAGACACCATCATTACCACAATGTCCCAGACTCAGACTCTGAAGGTGAATTTCTACACTGATGTAAACCAGATACTCAACTTCACAAGAAGGAGGTGCCAGCTCGGAATGGTGTAATGAAAAGTTTTCTTATTCAGCTCACTTCCTACTTCACAAAGACACTTATGCAAAAAGCATTCTAAATTGGAATTAGTGATCCAAGTCTCTAAAGCCCAAGGACCAGAAGAGATTTCTTAATTGTACCAGCAGGGGCTTGGTTTCTATTCTTAGTGCAGCTGGGTAATGTGGTTATGTTTGTGATGTGTCCTGTCTCTGCACTGGGAAGGCCAGACTTCAGAGTCATTGTGGGATGGGGGAGAGAGTTGGGGGGCGGGGGGGGGGGGGCGTCTCTCAAGTTTGCTCTTCCCGAATGGACGTAAGTCTTGTATTGTTCTAGGCCTTAGATTGAACTCTATCTAAAGAATTCAGTTTTTACAGTGGATAAGGTGCCAGCCTGCAAACCCAAAGGTCGCAGGTTTGATTCCCAGGCAGGGCAATATAACCAGGTTGCAAGCCAGGTCTCCAGCCAGGTCTGTGGCTGGAGGCAGGTGAAAAGCAACCATACATTGATGTCTCTCTCCCTCTCTGCCTCTCTCTCTTCCCCTCTTTCTAAAAGTGATGAAATAAAATCTTAAAAAAGAATTCAGTTTTTAAAAGAAAGAATAACTTGATAGAAATTTAGAATTCTCTTTATTTCCTCTTCAGTGAATCTCACTACACATCCCTCATTGAAAGTGGTTCAAACAGAAACTTCCAAGCTATCCTGTGGTAGAAACAAGGGACACGGCATAATATCCATGCCAAATGGAAGTTTTCTGTCAGAAGTGCATTTCTGGAAATGCGAAATCTCAGTGTGTCCTCATTGCCAATACAAACACAATCTATGTGCTTATTTTTCAGAGGGGAAAACTAAGTGTTAGGAGTCAGTTTTGACCAATATCTCTTTGCCTCAAAGTTATTTGTTCTGAACTACTGTAAATTTTTATAAAAGCCCATGTCTTTGTGATATTATTTGATTTATAAGTTTTGGCTATGTTCAATGTTCTAAAAAGTACAATAAAACATTGTTTAGTAAGAAAATACAGATTTCATTTTGATTGAACTATTTAGTGAGCTAAATAAAGTGCCTTACCCTTTAACTATTTAAACTGCTCCATTTAAAAAAATATATGAATTGAGCATAAATGATAAAATATTTAAAATAGATATAAGAATATGAATTGTCCTACAGTCGAGCAAAAATAACTTAGTATCATGAAGTTATGAATACTATGCAAAAAATGGTTTAAATAAAGCCATTTAGTTTCAGTCATTAAAATATCTGATTTTCTGGCAATATTTTTTTGTAGAAAACCAAAAAATAAGAAATCTATTTAGATTTTCACTCGTTTTGTGGTCACCTACTAAGAAACACAAAACAAAATAAAGTTTTGTCTTTTTCGTTATTCTGATGAACTTTGTCAAAATGGGATTAGACAAGAAGGTTGTTTTGTCAAGAGTGTTATGGAATGGAAAAGCAGTTGAAACTTTGCATCATTGCATTCATATCTGGTCAAACTGTCTTATCACAAGTCAAACTTCATGCTGAGAAACTGCTCTTTCTTTGGTACCTTTTCTGCCAGAATTCAACTCTAACAACAAAAGTTTATAAACAATGAAAATTCCAGCTGGTTGACATCAGCGTCACGAAACTTTCTCTTCACACTGATACAAATATTTACTCTGAGTTCTGGCAAATCTTTTTCTTGCCCATGTCCCCCTTAATCATACATTTTTCCTTAATTGAGTTATGCTTTCCAGTACGTGATTTGCTCTGGTTTATTTTTTAACACATCCCAGAGGCTTCATCAAAATCAACACTGGGCAAGGCCATGCCATTTGGTAGCTGCCAAACAAGTTATTGAGAAGAAATTTGGCAAATATCAAAGCAGACTTTCTAACTGCTCTAATAAATGTGTTTGTTCTTTTTTGACCACCATTTACATTTAGGTTCATCACATCCATAAAGTGATGATCCAGGAAAGTAAGCAGAGATTGCACTCAATTCCCTTTAATCTATTCCCTTGAGGTAATGTGCTGATTTCTCTTCCAGGCACCTTCTTGCAAAGAAGTTTAAAATTTAAAAGGTTTCATCAATGACTCTTTATTTCCTTTCAGAAGACACCAGGGTTATTTCCCAAAGGTTAAAACAACAGATTGATGTACTCCGAGACTCTAGTAAAGTCTGCTAGAACAAATATTTGCCACGCCAAAGTGACTTGTGAAGGACTTAGTCGAAAATATTGCAAATATTTCTATAAAGCTTCCCTGTCAGAATAAAATGTTTGGGTTCTCTGCGCCGGGTGCTTGCAAAATCCTTGTGAAATGTATTAACAGGGCACAATTCAGGGAGCTATCTTCTTGAAATTGAAATAATTTGGTTAAAAAATTATGGTGTCTTACCTGCAAGAAATAGGAATAATTATTTCAATTGCACCAGTTTACACTTATATTGCACCACCATGTCAGAAAGATCGAGTCATTATACAAAAGCTATATATGTAATGTGTCACTACACTACTTCCTTTGGAAATAACATGAAGTAAGCTGTGTGAGCTAAGTGATCCTTCTTTTTCCTGGACTAGTTTAAAAATAAGTCTCAAAAGTGAGATGGAATCCCCACCTCTAGGTATATTTCAGTTGTTATTTGTTATCATTGTTGTTGTTTCCTTGCAGTCCCCAGGGGAGATGTGCATGTGTGTGTGTTCATGTGCACACAGACTTATCCCTACAAACATAAGCGTGCTCATTTCACACAATGCTCTATACCTAGAGTGTTATTCTTTCTCTTTGCCAGCCTTCGGATTTATTTATTTGGAGGTGTACACATTTGTAACCAAATCTACTTAATGTGATTTTTAGGTTAACATATTTGAAGATCATGGCCAATAATTATTATAGTCTCAGGTATAACCAATGTGTTTGAGAACTTGGAATTTAATAAGATATTCTTCTCAGTTTCATGGTAAAAATAGTAGTGTTTCTTGCATAAGAAAGCCCATTATCAATTCTTTTATTTTATAGGGAGTTCATTAAGTATAGAGAAATGAAAAGAACAAGTTCAGAATTGGCCTTAAGAAATTAGAGCAATTTCTTTCATTCTTAGCCTGACATGTTGACAGGAAAGCAAGAAAAGAAGGACCATGTGCTGATTGCTAAAGAAAAATTTCCACCAGGGTGAAAGAAGAAATCACCCTGAGTTCCAGATAAAAGAGAAGAAGACTCTGGAAGTTTCGCTAACTAACCCCAGGTAATTTAATAGGTGAATGGAGATCTGAGATTCAAACTCAGGTAGATTTAAAAAGAAGGAGTTGTTTTTACATCGCCTGGTGGGTGAGCCAGAGAGTCAGGATCAGCCACATATGCACAGTGCCCTACCTGCCCTAAGCCACTGGAAAGATGTAAGTAAAATGAATAAATAGTTAAGGATTAACATCACATATTTATTGGATTATATTATTATGCTTACTTTGTGGGGAATTAGTTGGAAATAAAAGTTTAAATGGGGCAGTCTTTGTTTTCATTCTGTAGAACACAGTACTAAAGAGGGGTTTAGAGACTCCTACTCTAGACAGCATGGTGTCAAAGGAGGTGACTGTGGAATCCCATACCTACTCTGTCCAAAGCTGTTTCAACCTTATCTTCTTTGATTTATTAGCCATTTGAACATAATTTTACTTAATGAAAGGTTTATATTATTAAAATAACATTTTTAAACCCAATAATTTTATGACCAAGATCTTAAAATATGTTAAATATATTTAAAAATACTTTTTGATCAAGATCATGGCTTTCATAAAGTTATAATTTTTACATGTCACCTAAATTGCCATAGAGTTAAGACACCTACTCAGTGATAAGCTAGTATCCCATACAAACCTGATTTATGCTCAAATTTACTAGTAAGAAAGTATAGATTACTATACACACACACACACACACACACACACTCAAGGCCTGTCTGGAAAAAGTCCAGCCATTGTTAATATAATGAGAATGGTTTACACAGCATTGGTGTAACCTGGCAGCCAAATATAGTGGTATAGTGGACTGGAATGCACATGCATGAACAATGGTGACTTCACTGTACTAGTCAGTGAGGGTGGTAGATGCAGTTGAGTGAGCATGTGTATTGTGTGGCTATCACATTCAAAATGACTAAGCCAGTGGAGCAACAAATCTTCCTCAAATTATGCATTAAGTTTAAACATGCATATTACTTAGAAGGCTTTCAGGGATGATGCAGTGGGTGCTGCACAAATGAAAGTGTGGCATAAATGCTTCAAAGATGGTTAAGAATCTGTTGAAAGTGAGCAACATTTTGGAAGGCCTGAAACAAGCAGTACACCTGAGAATGTTGAACATGAAGGGGCTGCAGTTAACAAAGATCTATGACCCAGGTAACTCAACCTCTGTACAGCCCAGATGTGGCACTCTATGACTTCTGTTTTTTCCCAAAACTAAAATCAACTCTGAAAGGGAAAAGGTTTCAGACTGTCAATGAGATTCAGAAAAATGCAACAGGGCAGCTGATGGTGAGTCCAACAAGGATTTTGCAGTGTTTTGAACAGTGGAAGAGATGCTAGGAGAACTGCGTGAGGTCACAAGGTGCCTACTTTGAAGAGGATGGAGGTGTCATTGTCCTATATATAATGTTTCTTGTATCTTCTAGTTTTCATAGTATATGTCTGGACACTTACTGGACAGGCCGTGTGTGTGTGTGTGTGTGTGTGTGTGTGTGTGTGTGTGTCTGCTGCTGAAAATAAGGCATATATGTGTATATATGTATATATATATATCCTTCGTAAATATCAGTGCTTATTTAAGGAGTCATATTCCTAAGCATTTAGATTTTTATATATTGTATACAGATATTGCCAGCAGGATAAGTAGTTTTTTATCTATCTTTAATCTATACAGTTTATGGCTAACAGAAAAATATAGTTTTTTTTAGATTTTTTTCAGGGCAGTGTTTACAACATGAAAATATGTCTGATTAGATTTATTAATCTAAAATTTCCAGGAGTGGGGAGCAGACATTTGTACTGCAAAATTACATGCAGAAGGTTTAGAATGATCATATTTGAAACTACTGATTTGGCCTATTTAATTTTTAGATGTGAAAAGCTTGCTTTCTTCCAAAAAGGCTGTGTCATCTTTGTCTAAAATTTTCCAATGATTATCAACACACCTGACAATGTGAGTCGTGATGCTTTCCAAGAGCAAAATAAAGTGAGTCTGGGAAGCAGAAAGCAGCATGGTGGTGCTGCTGCCATTTCCATGAGGCTATATGTATGGTAAGCCAGCCATTGACTCTGACACATACACTGACTCTACTACTTCTCCTCTCGTTCATCTATGCATCCCCAGCCCTGTGTATGGAGCATTCTTGGTGCTCAGCACTTGTATGGTGCTTATAAAATATAATTAATGAGGTCATCATCCAAGTTCAATGGTAAGAAACTCTCATCAGTAGTCCAGGTTTTGTCTCCTTTTTATTCAACCCAGTCACTTCTTAACGTTAAGACATTGATGTAATTTGCTTTTACTTGGGATTCTTTGGTAGCATTCTGCCCTCTTCTCCTAACTTCACTGTTGATCTCTCCCTATAGTTCCCATTTCTTAATGATTCCCTTCTTGATCTTCTTTCACAGGCACAGCCAATCAATTATCCATCCTCTCCTCAACTTCCCAGAAGACTATGAATCCTTAGTGTGTAGAAGCTCTCCTGATGCTGCCCCCAGACCGTGACCATGTTGGCAAAGCTTCTGCTCCCATGTGGCAGCATGCTTCATGATGAGAGCTACTAAAACGCAGGCAAGCACAAAGTCTTAATTGCTTGCTAGTGGGCACTCAGCCAGTAAGCTGTTAGCAGAATGAAACCCAATCTTAAAGAAAAAGTGCTGAACCTCTGCTCTGGATCACCCCACCCCATATGGAATGCATGTGTTTTTTGAGGAGATTTGGGCATGATGATCTTTTTTTCCATTCTTGCATGGATATGCCAATCTATGGGTAACCAGGACATTTTATTGTTAATGTAATAATCCTGGCTGCAGACAACTTGGAGAAACAACTCTGCACATTCTCTCCCAACTTATGGCATGGACAATTAATATATTCTTAATTTTTCTCTCTGAAAAGACTACTGCCAATGAATGCTTTCCAACAAAATGGTTACTTTTAGGGATTTCTCCTTAAAATGATTTTGAGATTGTCACTGCCTACTTCTATTGTTTGCTAAACACTCTTTGCTAATTAACCTCCCTAACTCTCAGTTTACTTAACTTTATAGTGGCAAAAATAATAATGCCTTCCTGATATGCTGGCTATGAGGGTTTTATGAGAGTAAAAGCTCTTGGCAGTGCCTGGCACAAAGAAAATATCCAATAAATATTGAATTTTAATATTATTGGTAAAAATAATAGTCTAAAACTTTCTCGCTGTAAAAGCTTCTTAATATATTGATATAACAAATATTTAACACATACATTTTGGTGTTTGGGGGCCTTAGCCTTTTCTCTTTGATCTGTCATATATATGGTTGCATTTTGAAATATTTCTATAGCATCCTTTATTCTAAAGATTAAAAACCTCTTTTCATGTTATAAATAACAAAAAACTGGCAAACAGGACATAGGAAAATATTTTTTTCTACACTATTCTCTAAATTTTAATATCACAGTGCTGAGCTCCAAAACTTTAGCCTTGTATTCCCTTCTAAATCCTAGAGTCCTACAACCTTTCCGTTGCTGTTCAATGTTAGGTGAGGTGAGCATGAACTTTATCATCTCCTTCAATGCTTGAGAGAATGGGATGTTCGAATCAATCATTAAAACTTAAAACTGTTGGGATAAGTTTGCATTTCACTTTGAATAACATTTTCTCCTCAAAGTTTGTGATAATCCTTTGTCACACATCTGTCAGGGAAGATTGTTCCCAACAACCCAGGGTTGTAGCCATCAATAGCAAAATATGCTTTTTCATTTCTCTTAGAGGTTTTTATTTTCCCTGTTGTTGTTGTTGTTTCTTTTTCTTTTTCTTTTTTTTTTTCAGAGGTTTTTGAATGTCTTAGTGCAAATAGGCTACTTGGTAGCCCACCTTGACCTCCCAGAATTCCCCAAGGAGCATAAAGATTATAATCTCCCTAGGATACATTTTTCACTTGCTAGCATAATAAATTAAAACTCCAGAGAAGCAATGCTAGTGACTTCTGTTGTTAGTTTCTATAATATTAATTTATTTGCTGATGTAGCAGATTTTATACAGCTAGACCACATCCCAGAACTCTCATTAATATCAGTGGTTCATACAAATAAGTATTATATCAAACATTAAAAATTACCATTGCCATTTTCTTGGTAAACAATAAGAGCCAGATTTGATGAGAAAGACATCATCCATATGGTAATTTGATATCTTCAGAAATCAGGGTAGGCCATTTAAATTGCTAAGTTCAATAAAATGCCATTAAAGATATCTTATTCCCTTTCTCCCCAGCCAATTCTAAATCTAGGAAGGGGTTACCAAGAAAGCCTGAAGAGTGTCTTGTTTAACTTTGAATCAGATATGAATCCATTTATTTCTTCAAAAATGGTAAAAATTAATTAATATTAATCTATAATCACATTGATGGGAAATTAATGGAAACTTTAATAAAAAATATAACCTTAACAGGATTTAAAGTTGTCCTTTAGAATATAAAGCCAACACTTTATCCACTAAGCCACTGGTCTTCTGCTACCAGCTAGATGAATCCATAAAAATTAACTGCAGGATGATTCTTTTGTTCTCTATGCATAAGAGAAACATTCCAGGAACTAAAAAGAAAAAAAAGTATTAAAAATTAAAGTAAATTTAGAAATTGATCAAGAACATTCAATACTTTTATATTTTTAGAATATGTAATTGCTTTGGGAATTAAAGTGCTATTCTCCCATATAGATTTTATTTTCTTTCCTAACCTATCAAGGCTTTGACCTATCATTTTTATGCTTATGATTTCAAAGAAGACTTGATAATCCTAAATCACTCAAATTATTTTGGATTACTGAAGTCTTGAGACCTACAAAATAACAGGTAGGTAGTTGGCCCATTACATAATTTTGTTTAAGGAAAAAATTATATATATGCTGAAAGTTAATGTAATAGTAATTTTAATTACAATGTTAAACATATTTTCTGAAATATAGTCACATTTATTTTGTCTATTTATTATGTACTATATAATATTTAGCAAACTAACCCATATGTAGTAGAAACTTACAGATGAGTGAAACTTGAACCTTTTTAATACTTGTTCAATGTTTTAACATTAAATACTATGTGTATTATATGGAATATAATGCTATTTATTCTATAAACTATTATTTTGCCATTGTATTCATTTAGTGCTTATAAATATTTGAATGCCAACACTGAATGATAAAAGCTACTTTTCCTGGCATTTTATATCAGCCAGAAATCCTTATCTGAAGGTACTTCTTTATGGCTTCAGAATAATGATATCTTGGCTGTATAGTGATAACCCTAATACAACCAAACTATCCTGAGTTCCTTTTAAATTATTAAAGAAAAAAATAATATGACAAAAATGTGGTAATAAGTATATTTTTATTATATACTGGTAATCTGAAAATTGATGATTCATGTATATATGGTTATTCTCTGCAAAGCAGAATTTTTGACTAACTAAAACATGAGTCCATGACAACATCAAGTGAAAGAATTGATGGTCCTAGCATGATAATTAGACCCACTTGTGGACATTCAGAATGACACAGAAGCAAGGATTCTGACTTCCCCTCTGTTTATTATTGCAATTCAAGTTGTGTTTATAATCAGTTATGTGGTAGATAATCTTGTCCCTTTCTTCCTTCCAAATACCCGATTCCTTGGAAGCAGCCTCTTTATTTGGAAAGCATAAGGGCTGAGGAGAGTAACTAAAATCCCAGTCATTGTAGGTGGGAGCATCTTTGTCGTGAAGTATTCTTTAGTTTCTATATTTTTCTAAACATGGTATAGAGATTATCCCAAAGATGCTGGCCTCCAGGAGCCTGTGGCCCAATGGGGATGCATAGGAACCAATTAACCATGTCAATAGACACTCGAGACCTTTATCTTAAAGATGTCCCCTTGTATTATTTGACTTTTAATATGTCCCCTGTAATGTTTTGCTATCAATATAAAATGAGTGAAATAATACTGTAGATGCAAAGTGCTTACATGCTGTATCCATGATTGCAAAGTTAAACATATAAATGAACAAATATGAATGAAGTATACTATGAGAAAAAATAGACAACTTGTGTTTGGAGTCTAATAAAACTGATATTGACAAAGATAAGTAATATAATTTAATTGTTTAGAAGACTACATATATAGTTAAGAGTTCATTCTTTTATATCAGTGATGTTCAAGTAAGTTATCATAATTCTCTGGGGATTAGATATCAACTTCTACTCAGTAGAGGCCCACAATACCACTGAACACCCTACCATGAGCAGTGCAATCCCCACAACAAAGAACAATCCAACACAAAAGTACCAATACTACTGAGGATGAGAAACCCTGCTTTATACCAAGTGCATTTGGATTAAACTCCCCCTTAAGGTAATTCATCTTCAATTTCTGAGTCATTTCTTTCTTGACTCAATTTGAATATATATATATATTATATATATATATATATATATATTATATATATTATATATAGTGCAATATAGTTCTTCAAATTGAAGGAGCTTGTGCACCACTTATTTTTAATGTAGTATCACTGTGTCTAAGAGTGCCCAGAATTCCCAGAAACAGTTGCGCAGTGCTCACCACAGTCAGCACTCCACCACAGACCCAGCTCCTGCTGCCTTGTGATATGGAGAATAATGGTGGAGTGTTCTTGCTGTCTTGACTATAGTTATTACTGTGATGTTATTTTAGGACTAAGCAGTGTTTGCCCATTGGACCATAGAAGTGTGTCATGTAAATACAGGTTTCAGAACACACAATAGCCTGTCCATGTGTGGAAATGTGCAGGAAGGAAAAGCCTCATAAAATGTTATTTAATAGTATTTGCTAGACATGGGAAGTAATTCTTTTTCAAATGTAATCACTTGGAAAGAAAAGGGGTTTCTCTTTTCAAAGACCCTGTAACTAGCCCTGGCTGGTAGCACAGTGGGTAAGGAGCCAGCCTGCAAATCCAGAAGTTGCTGGTTCGATTCCCAGCCAGGGCAACATAATCAGGTTGCAAGCCAGGTCTCCAGCCAGGTCTGTAGCTGGAGGCAGGTGAAAGGCAACCATACATTGATATCTCTCTCCCTCTCTGCCTCTGTCTCTTCCCCTCTATCTAAAAATAATAAATAAAATCTTTAAATAAAAAAAAAAAAGACCCTGTAACTAATTATACTGCATTATATGTACATCGTTCATATGTCAATGCAAATTTTGTTTTTAAATGGAAGGAGTTTCGAATGACAGGGTACCAAGCAAATGTCCAACATTAACCAAATCTTTTATTTATTTATTTCATCTCACCTGAATTGTTCTTTGAAACTGAACTGAGGGTAAGGGGTTAGTATTATGTAGCCAGCAACCTCATATTTGATATTTTGTCCTAGAATTAAATTCTGAACACCAGAAAATCTTATAGGAAAGAAAATCTAAATGATGACCTTCACAAAAAAATAATCTTAACAATAGTTGGAACATATATCTTAGTAAATATTTTATTTATATTAGCAGCAAATAAATAAAATAGGGATCATACAGGGTCAAACAAGAGTTTAGGAATTCTATACTTTGATTCACGTAAGCAAGTGTATATACCTAGAAGTGTGTGATTATGCTGTTGGAATCTTGAAATCTATGCTTTATTGAATTTTCTTTGTCATTCCTATAACAGTGATGAATATTTTCTTATTGAGATCAATTTATAAAAATGACAGTTAGAGAGTAAAATTTATAGTAATGTAAAATTAAACTGTCCACATTGGACAGAGTGACTTGATGATACACAGAACAATCACAGTTATTAAAATGGTGGGTGGCCCATATACCCTCAGATGCTTCTCAAAACAAATCATCTTGACAGGATGAAATCTTACAAAATGAAGTTTATATGCTTTCTAGTATTCAAAGACATTTTAAAATTGGTAAGCAATTCAGAAAGTTATTGAAATTTTATTTTTTCACAAATAAAATAACAAAATATTTACAGATTTTTATTAAAGTCAGATTATTCTAACATTTGAAGAAGTATGGTGGAAGACACCCCATATTAGGCAGATAGATAAGTAATTCTTTTCTCTTTCAGATTTCCCTCCATCATTTAAAAAATAGATTAACCTACTCTAGTAAGTCAGTTTAACATTTTACTTCATTAACAGATGTTTGAGTCAAACTAGCAACTGCTTCAAAATTATTACTCCTATCTATTACACAGGTGTTTAAATTGAAAATAGAAAGTGATGTGAGTACCACTTTATCTGTACAGCAGCATATTCCTAGTTATCAAAAATATGACAATTTTCACAGATTTCTATAACATACTTAAGTTTTAAACATGCATGCGTTTCTCTAATTTTGTCACACAAGAGAAGATGACTGATAAGAATTTAACCCAAGACCTACTAAATAATATGATAGTTTACATATCTTCAAATAAAACTTCTTTTATTAAACAAAAATAACCAGTGAAACCAGTGAAAGCTGAGATTGTGGATTCTAAAGCAAGATAGACTTTTAAATTCCAGCCTTCAGCTTACTGCCCCTGCATCTTTAGACAAGTAACCATCTGTAATTAAGTTGATTCATCTCTCAAGTTGTAATAACAAGAATACCTGCCTCATAGGATTGTAACAAAGATTAAATGATAGTACATATATTTGAAGAGTTTGCATCAGATCCTGGCATATAGCAGCATTATATGAAAGTTAGCTACTTTTCAAAATGTCCTTAATATTGTTTCTTCATTCAAAGAACAAATATATGATCCTTGAGAGGAGCTATAATATATTCAGTTTGTGTTTGTTATCTGTACCAGAGTAAGTAAGTGCCACAGGCAATCTGGGGTCCAGGTATGAACATTTTTTATTACACTAATAAAATCACTAGCTTTTGCCAAGAAACTAGGGTGATTAAATTTGGTATTAAAGTCCTAGTAAAAATTTCCCAAAAATACCCCCAAAAAACCTTGAAAAAATTTAAGGTTTTAACCTATTTCATAGGTTATAGAAATCATTATAACCTATGATTTCTATATCATAGGTTATAAGTAATTCACACAAGAGCAAGGGCACACAAAGGAAGAAAAATATTTCCGCTTTATGAAGTTTAATTTAAGATATGACAACACAGCCCTGGCTAGTGGCTCAGTGGATAGGCACCGGCCTGCGAACTCAAAGGTCACTGGTTCAATTCCCACCCAGGGCACATAATCAGGTTGCAAGCCAGGTCTCCAGCCAGGTCCATAGCTGGAGGCAGGTGAAAGGCAACCATACATTGATGTCTCTCTCCCTCTCTACCTCTCTCCCTTCCCCTCTCTCTGAAAATAATAAATAAAATGCTTTTTTAAATAAAGTTAAAAATTAAAGAAAAAGATGACAACATGAACAAATACTAGATCTGTGTATTTTCTTTGTGATTTATAAAATCTCTCTTTTCCATCAATCCTTAATGAATAATGCTTTACTATAAAAATAGATAAGTCAATTGGCCCAACTGAAAAGTAATTTGAACAATAGTGATCACTTCAATTTTATCCCATGTGCATGAGGTAAGACCTAATAAAGGAGCCTTCATGACAGCAGAGGTCATTTGAAGTTCTGTGTTCAAGTTAAGCTGCTTTATCTCTAGGTAACAAATAGTATCTTAACAGTCAAAGCCTAGCAGGCCCATGGTTGACACAATCTAATAATCCAATCTCCTGTCAGCCCTCTAAAACCTAATTTTATGCTATTTATCTCTCCAGCCACACTAGCTACATTTTGTTTCTCAAATGAATCCCCTATTTCCTCCAAGGGATTTGAAACAAGTACTGTTTCAACTTGCTAGAATGTTCTTTCTCCTTTTAACCTACTCAAGATGTACCTGTTGGGTCAGTTCAAATTCTGTCCCAAAAGGGATATCTTGAGTAGGTTAAAAGAATAGAAATGGTATAGAAGAGTATAAGATAATATAATGAGAAGACAATATATTTTAGAGGCAATTTGTGTAGCATTAATTCAACATTATAGTTTCTTATATTTTCATGTTTTCTTCCTCAGTAGACTGTAACCACCATGAGGACTTGGACCTTTGCAATATGTTCATTTCTGCATCTCATTGATATAACATTGATGCTGTCACTAAAACACAATGCTTGCTGACAGGCTACTCTTCTCTTCCAACTTTTGACTAATTTCCAATGGTCTGCTTGACAGTTCCATTCAATGTCACCCGCCTCCAGCAACTACAGACATGTCTGGAGACCTGGCTTGCAACCTGGTTATGTGCCCTGGCTGGGAATTTAACCACTGACCTTTAGTTGCAGGTCGGCACTTATCCACTGAGCCACACCAGCCAGTTATATTTAGATTCTTTTAAAAAATGAATAAACAAAACAAAACAGACTTATAGATACAGAAGACATGGTCAAACTTGCCAAAAGGTGGGTGTGGGAGCAAGGGTGAAAAAAAAAAGTCAATGTGATGATTTCTTATCTAAATGATTAAATCCTAGTTTTGGCTAAATAAATAAATAAATAAAATGATAAGGTCAGTGGAAATCAACCACAATACTTCAGGACCCCATGACTAGAACTAACAGGAAGCTGTTGACAATGCAGGCTGAAGGGACAAGGGGAAGGAATAGTGAGAGCTGCTTGAGAAAAGCCAGGACTTCTGGTAGAAGTGCAGGAGCAGTGAAGGCAAGGACAGCAGAGGGATGAAATATTCAATCCCACTCTTCTGCCACCCTCCAGTCTCAGGCTGGCATCTGCCCTTACCTACTTGTGAAAGGATGCTGGAAGACAAAGGGATCTTTGGGTGTCATTCATGATTGGCAGCATTGTAGAGGCTGTAGGGCATGGACAAAATAAATTTTTTTAAATTCTCCACTTTAGTTTCTTTCAAGCCTTTATTGTTTCTTGTCTGAATTCTTATAATGGTCTACTCAGTGGTTTACTTGCTTTGTCTTTTACCACCACTTATCCTCAATCCATTCTCTACGAAGCAGTCAGGGTTCTCTTCTTACAATGCAGCCTGTATCAAGTCTTTCTGCCTAAAATATATCTATTATTAATTGCTTTATATTTCCAAACTTTTTGTTTTAAACAAAGAGTATAACTTTTATTATAAAGATTAATTTTCTTAAATTTATTTCTCTCCTAGGCTGAGTTCTGTGAAGGCAGGCAGTATCCATTTTCAACTTTGAGTTACTTATCAATGTGACTATTACATAATAAGTATTAAATAACTACTAGATAAATTAATGAATTTTACAAGATACATTTATATATTTAAAAACTTCGCAAGTGATTCCTATATTCTAGATTTGAAAAAGAAACTACTAGGCCCTGGTTGGTGAGGCTTAGTGGATTGAGCACCAATCTGTGAACCCAAGGATAGCTGGTTCAATTCCCCAGTCAGGGCACATAACCAGGTTGCAAGTCAGGTCTCCAGACAGGTCTGTAGCTGGAGGCAGGTGAAAGGCAACCATACATTGATGTTCCTCTCCCTTTCTTCCTCCCTCCCTGCCCTTCTCTCTAAAAATAATGAATAAAATCTTTAAAAATATAAATAAATAAAATAAAATAATAATAAAAAAGAAACTTGGAATAGCTAATATCTAATATTCTAGATTATAAAGAGAATAATTAATAAAGCTAATCCTCATCCATTTAATTCAGTTATTTTATTGTAATTGAGAACTCACAATGTGGTCATGAAATGTGTGTTCTCTTGCTGAAAGCTGCATAAGACTTCTTTTTTCTGGTTCTGTTTTTTTTTTTTTCTTTCAGATATTACTTTTACCTGGATTAGGCCAATCAAGTATTTCTCATTTTTAAAGCTCAAACATGAACTACATTATGGTGAACCAACTCACAACTAATTTTGCATTTAACGAGAGAAAATATTTCCCAAGGAAGCACTCTAATGCCTTCTCATAATCAGATACTATAGAAGAACAAATTATTTTCTACAATTTAAACATTGAATACTTTTGTGTATGTAAGAACTGCCATAAGAATGAGGTCATTTTATTGAGTATTTTAACGTTAAATGGCTTTTTGTTTCAGATTAGCAACCTTTGAGGTTCCACATTCCTGGCTCTGATCATTTTCCCTTTCATTTCTGATAAATTTCCTTTCAATATCTTGTTTCTCACCTCATCTGAAATAAAGCCAATATTTTCTTATCTGTGTTCAAATGTTTATATACATTTGATATTAATCTGCCTATTCTAGTACTGAAACAATTCGATTTCTGTGACACTTTCTTTGGCGCTCCTTTCTGCCAAAGAATGTTCATACTTTAAAATCTACTATTTTGATAAATAAATAAGTTAGTTAACTACTTTAGCATTTGGGAGCATGGATAATTCTTATGAACCCTGGTATTTTGGACAAAATTATTTCAATAAACTCTGACAATTGAAGAATATGTACATAAATATGTTTATATATGTAATGATACTTACATCTAAATATAGGTATATAAATAATATCTATATATGTTATTTCTCCACTTAGGAATGAAATTTAAATAGAAACCTTCATTTATTAAAATCATTTGTGTGCCCTGTCTGGTGTGGCACAGTAGATTGAGCACTGCTTGATTTTCAGTCAGGGCATATGCCTGGGTTGCGGGCCAGGTCCCTTGCTGGAGGTGTGAGAGAGGCAACCACACTTTGATGTTTCTTTCCCTTTCTACTCTCTCCCTTTCCCTCTCACTAAAAACAAATAAATGAAATATTGGGGGAAAAGGTGTAAAAAGCAATTACCCAGACAAATTCCCTTATGTTCTGCATATAATTTTGAAAAGGGAACTAGCTCTAACACCCGATCTTCAGTATTTCTGTTAAGAGGACTGCACTTCCCTGTGTCTATATGTATTAACATTCATCCTTGGTTGTAATCAAACATTTGTATTCAATAGAATTATTCTCGGCAATGTTAGAAGTTGCAAACCACAAGATATATATAAACCTGTAGTGGTAAGCCTTCATTAGTGAAATTATAAGACCTGTGGTGTTTCTCTATTAGAGTCCCCAATAGTTGAATTCTATACTTAAACTAATACCAATATTTCCAGAAAATTTATAATCTTAAATCCTGATTTTAAATGATCCAATTCCTTCTTCCTCCCAAATGTGACTAATATCAATATCTCCTGTTGTTGTCCCCATTTACTCTACTACATATTTAAGGGTTAGGTAGTTTGGTTTATTCTGTAGTTCCGTTATGGAATTAAATTATATACATCTAATCTTTTAAATATGATTGCATTTTCTATAAAAGCATAATCCCTTATGTCCCTTGCATCTCTCACAATCTCTGGCACAGTTCTAAACATGAATACTCAATAATTACATACTTATTTACTCCAGATATTTGTGCAATCCCAACTGGTTATTAAGAAATATTGTACAGTTCACTTAACGGTCCTGGAGGTGATAAACTAAAAGCTAACCTTTAGTATTGCCTAAAGTACAAAATTAGTAATTATGTACTTAGGGGATCTATTTTACTGGGTCTTTACTTGGTATTAGATATGATCAATACCCTGTGAGTGCTAATGGGAGTAATAAGATTACTATCATTCAGATTGATTCTGTTGTTAATAGTATCAATATCATGACTATTATACTACAATCCTAAGACCAGGTGCTGCAAGGAATTTTGGAATATAAGATAGGTCTTCCATCTTGCCCTCCACATCTGTGTATCACATAAATTATGAGTGAATATGACAGCAGCCACCGGATAGAGCACTCAGCTTCCACAATGTGAGGTCTTTGAATTGTATGTACATTTGTTATCATAAGCTTGATTATCAATTTTAATTTCTAAACAAATATTTATTGAGTATTGCTCTATTAAGATTCAGTATTAAAATTTTATAAGGTATAATATTTTTCTCAATTTTTTTTAAGATTTTATTTATTATTTTTAGAGAGAGGGGAAAGAAGAGAGACAGAGAGGGAGAGAGACATCAATGTATGGTTGCCTTTCATCTGCCTCCAGCTACAAACCTGGCTGGAGACCTGGTTTGCAACCTCATTATGTGCCCTGGCTGGGGAATCAAACCAGTGACCTTTGGGTTTACAGGCCGGCACCTTATCCACTGTGCCACCAGCCAGGGCTTTATTTTTCTCAATTTAAAACAATTTTGGTACTAGAGATATTTGAAGGAGAAAACACTTTTATCTTTAACATGATCTTGATAATGACTGAGTAGTGAATATTGATATACTAAAGATATCAATATTCTATCTAAATAGCCTTTTATTGCAAAAAATTTTATTACAGTTTTAGGTAATCTACTATGTCTTCAATATAAATGAAAATAATTGGTCCTGGGGAAGAATAACATTTATGAAACATGCTAAAATATAGCAGCTAACATTAATAATTATTAATGCTTGCTTATCTACAAGTATTAAAAGGGAAAGTTCTCCCAATTATTGTAAGATGTTACAGTGTTAATCTACATTTCAACAGATATTTAAAGGCAATACTGGAACTATTAAGGATATGCTCTTAAGCTTGAAAGAAACCTACAAAGGAATGCCGACAGTTTCATTTTATGTGACTTGAAAACATTATTTTATCAAAAAGGTGTTATTAGATCCTCAGCCATGTGAGTACTTTCTATTGCAGATTCTCAGGAAGTTTCAATGATACTCTATAGTGCATGCTGCTAGCATATTACCTATATAAAATATCCTTCCATATAAAATTAAGAAAGTGATCTGTATAAACAAGATTTTCATTGTTTCACTTGCTCCTATCTAAAAATTATTGCAAAGACCGAAGCTTTGACTAAGAGGCACTCATATTTGAGAATACCAAACCTAATAAAGGAATTTGTATGGAAAAAAATTAAGGTTTATGCTATATTACATTTAGATGTCTGTTAAAGATTTGTAGACTGGGAGATTTACTTCTTAAGCAACTCTTGAATTTTACTATAAGGCTTTGTAATAGCATCAAATTTCTAGTCTTATTTTTTAAGATGTTATTTGTTTATTTTTAGAGAAAGGGGAAGGAAGAGAGGTGAGAGGGAGAGAGACATCAATGTATGGTAGCCTTTCACCTGCCTCACCTATGGACCTGGATGGAGACCTGAATTGCAACTTCACTGTGTGCCCTGGCTGGGGAATCAAACCAGCGACCTTTGGGTTCACAGGCTGGCATCTTATCCACTGAGCCACCAGCCAGAGCTTTTAGTCTTGATATATTCCTAAAAAATGCAAAATCTTTTCTGAATCAATAAAGAATTTGCTTTATTCAGGTATCCTGAAATTATACAAATTTAGGCATTAGTAAGTCAAGATAACCTTTGACTTCACCTTATTATTTCCCACCCTTCTTTTCTACTATTTCCTTCCTCATTATAATCAATTCCAAAAATAAAGCAAGCTTATCATTGATCATTGATAAGGTAGGTGTGAACAATGCATGAACAAATTTTACTATTTAAAATTTGTTTTAAAACAAAAAACATAGTTGACATTTGCTTTATTGTGCATTACATAAAACAGAATTAATGCATTAAAAACACCTCCGTTATTATTGCTTAGAAATATAGATAATATAGGAAATATAAATATTTAATATTTTTAAAAGAAGATGGAAGAAAATGCTAAATAAATATTACCATAGGTGACATAGCCATGAAGGAAAAAAATGAAGGTGGACTAAAAGTGTCTAAAATTGTGGAGACACTGTCCATGGTACTCATTGTTCTCCTCAAAAAAATGTAATCACATTTAGAATCCAGGTAGACCTATCCTTTGAAGGGTTCTACTATTTCAATAGAAATGTCTTCAACCACTCCAAAACAAGACATTTGCTACACCTTTATAGCAACTGCTATGGGATATTAGGAAATAACACTAGTGAAATATTTTGTTTTTCATCCTTTCCATTAGTAAATTGTGTTACTCCTTGTATCTAAAGCATATCCCTCTTTATAGACTGTGCAACTTTTCTTCTCCACCATGGTTTTGAGATTTCATTCAAAACCATGAATTTTTCAAAAGTGCAAGTAGGAGGGATTTTATTTTGTATTATGTAAATATGCATCACTACCTCATTTTCATATTCTTTCATAATATTCCATGATTTATTCTGTCAATGGTTTCCATACAGATTAATCTTTGAAAAATACTCTTCTGCTGAAACTCATTAAACACTTTAACAGAACTGCTGATAACATATGCTATATTCTAGGCCTTATCTAAATACATAGATTATCTAACTTCCATCATCTTCTTATATTAAGTCTCACAAATACAGGTGAGAAAACTGAGAAAATAAAAAGTCAAAAGTTAAGCAGTCACCCTGGGTATCACATTGCCTCTTTTGAGAACTAATGACTTTTGCGACTACATTAGATTATTTTGATATATAACTCTAATATTAATACATATGGTGAAACTTTTATTTCATATTTCTCTTCAGCGTATGTCATCATTAATGTTATCTCATTTTTGAGTGCTTATTTTGTTTGGTCCTGCAATGCCTCACCCCACTGATTTCCTTTCTACTTTTCTAAGAATTATATTCTCTTTTACTGATTTATCTGCCTCTTATTGTTTCTCTGAGTGAGCCTTGCATAAGGTAACATAATTGACCTATATCTATACTATGTGTACTCATTCTTTATCAGGTATTGAAAATCCACTCAACATCTAAGATAATAGAACAAAGATATTATCAAAGTACAGTTATCACCCTTTGAAGAGTCTTCAAGACCAATAATCTGTGGTTAGGGTGATCTTCACTATCTTAGATACAAGAACACATTCTACTTTTTTAACTAAACACTTAAGTTCATATATGTTTAGTAGTAACTACAGTTGCTACATTTCTTTTTTAACTGTGTTTCTGAATACCAGAAGAGAGAAAGAGAGTAATAGAGAGATAGAGACAGAGAGAGAGAGAGAGAGAGAGAGAGAGAGAGAGAGAAAGAGAGAGAGAAAGAGAGGAGTGAGAGAGAATAGAGGATTGATGTGGAGGGGGAGTAAAGAAAAAAGAGAGCCAAGATTATTATTTTTATTACTCCTTTGAAACCTATGTTAGATTTGGAACAATGCATAATGGTAGTTCTCCACTTAGGTCAAATGTGTGCTACTAAAATTAAGATTAAAATTAATATTTATTTATACTCAAAAGTTTAGTTTTTATTCTAAAACAAACATTAAGCAAGGGTCTCAGGACCTTCTATCTCAATTCCCAATATAAATAAGCATCTTCTGGTTTTAGAACTCAGGTAGTCATTTTATATTTCACCTTCTCATTGGACCTAGTGTCTTTCCAGGGCATCAGAATTTCATTAGGAATGTTACAGCCCAAGAAGTCCAACAAGCATTGGTTTTCAAACAGGAATGTGTTAGGGTTTTTATCATTGCCTCTGAAGAGGCTCAAGGACCATTATGCAAATATAACAATATTTTTTTTCTGAATAACAGAGAGGATTGATAGAGGCTGATACAAATGGTCCTATTACCTACTCCTCTGGGACAATGGGAGCCACTTAAATGTTAAGAAAAGGGTCAAAGAAGATTTGTTCCAATGTGGTGGACTATTTTTGCTAAGTGTCTCTGAGTATCATCTGTTGACAAACAAATATAGCCTCCTGACTCTGGCTGGTGGCAGAGTGAATAAGGTGTTGACCTACGAACCCAAAGGTTGCTGGTTTGATTCCCAGCCAGGGCACATAATGAGGTTGCAAGCCAGGTCTCCAGCCAGGTCTGTAGCTGGAGGCAGGTGAAAGGCAACCATACATTGATGTCTCTCTCCCTCTCTGCTTCTCTCCTGTCCCCTCTTTCTAAAAATAATAAATAACATCTTTTTTAAAATGTAGCCTCCTTTCACAATGATTTATTAGAATTTCTACATTAAGTAAGGAATGCTTATATAATAGAGAGAAGTATTATTATATCAACTTCTTGCCTCAGAGATTCTCTCTATTGGAATAACAAACTTTAGAAAAACACTTCACAGACAGATGCTATTATGAATCAGGAGAAAAGTAAATAGATAAAGTGCTCAGTTTTTTAATTTAAGATGAATTCAAGGAAGAAGGTGGGGAGTAAAAGAAGAGAGTTTTGGAGAGAAGAGGCAAACCATGAAACTCACTGGAAGCCTAGAGCTTGTGGTAGAAGATTGCCTGCTGAAAGCTACTAATCATAAAGTTCTGATTACTTTTAAAAAATGGTATTTCTCATTATTAAAATTTAACTGGTGTGTAATTCTCTCACATCAATCCCCATGATCTTCCTCATCCTTGACAAAACTCTCCTAACTCAACATCTTGTGGGGTGGAGATTTGGGGAAACACTAAGTTTGAGTTGCCCCCAAAGTGAAGCCTAAAAAAAACAAATACTTAAGTTCAGGGAGTTTATTTGTTTAAGATATGATTCTAAATGGAAATGAGGGAGTAGAAAGCATGAGAAAAGGAAGGAGAAAAGCAATAAGAATGCATCATTGAGATCATTACTTTATGGTCTCAGGGAATGTACAGGATGCCTGTGAAAGACAGATCTGTAGTATTCTGATTACTGGTTCCTAGTTCCCATTGGTTGAAAGTCATCTCTAAAGGTGTTAATCTTCTCTGTTCATAGGGTACACTTGTTTCTAGGTTAGTGAGCTTCACATCATCAAAAAAGATTTTGTGACAGAAAGCAGAAAGACTCAAAGTAGAAGCCTGGAATGGAACAACAGCAGCTTCAGGTGAGTGAAATCTGACATGGTCTGCGGAGATGTGATATGGAACTCAGAGGTAAGCTAGAATGAGTAAAGTTATTATGATGTGATACAATATGGAGTTATTGTGATGTGATGCAATATGAAATAAATGACTAAGCATAAGGGTTGTTTATTAATTAATTCAGCAAAACCAAGAATTCAGAGCTTGATGTGTCTAGAGGAACTGTCAACACTATGCTTATAAGTTTGTAGAGTTTCACTGAAATTCTGGCTCTTCCCATTTTACCCAGCATGGTAGGCCATCATGAGTGTCTCTACTAGATGACATTCTCATACCTTACTGTAGAATTGAGACGTAGTTTTTTAATCAGACAAGTCTTTCTTTAAAAATGTAGTTTATTCAAAATAGTTAAAAGGAAGATTGGGGGCAATCATGTTTCTAAATTATATCTCACTATTTAATCTGAGTTCCAAAAATTTTTTCTGAGTTTCTCTTATAGAATTGCCTCTTTGCATATCATTAAGCAATTTCTAATTGAAAGCTGATCTTCTGAAATAATAATAAATAACCATTTTTGAACATGCCTCAAATCCTACCACTCTTCTACATGGGTCAGATCATTTAATCTCATACAGTCTTCTAAAATAGGTGTCATTATTATCCCCATTTTTCAGATGTGAAAATTAAGGCACAATAGAGATTAACTAATTTGTCCAGCTAATAAAAGGCAAAGCTGGAATTCAGACCTGAGAGTCAGAGTGCCCACCAACCTCTGAGCACTGCACACTTAGGACAAGACACAAAGTTCTCAGAAATCAAAGTCAAAATTCTTGTCTATTTGCTTATAAGCAAATTTTTAAATAAGATACCTTACTAATTTCTATTTTATGTTCATAGTATCAACTTGTAAAATAAGCTAATATTTCTTACTAGATATACATGCAGACCACACTTTGAATTTCATGCATTTTTTTAAAATTTAACAACACAAAAAATAGGTCAGCCACCTTTGTTAATTAACTTCATTTCATTAAAATCATGACCTCTGGTTTAAAATGCCTTTACTCTCATGTGTTAAATTTATGTGGATGGTCCATAAACAGTCCCTAATTAGTCACATGTGTATTCAGATGTGGGCTCCTGTGTTATAAACTAACACTGAAGTGTATAAGGAACTGTCAGTCAGATCAAAAGTCAACTAAAATCATCCTGTTTGCAAAGCTGAGAGCCTGTCACAGTTAGTTAGTCAGAAATGTTTAAAATAGCAACCAAACTTTTATTCTAATTGAGCATGAGTTGAAAGGCTATCCACTTTGATGTCTTTGCTTTTATCATTTGTATATAGCTAAAAAAAATAACTACTATTATGCTTTTTTTAAAAGTTCCCCCTTGGAGTGGTAGACATTACTTGGTTCTGAAAATATACAGGTAGATCAATCTATAATTGCAGAGCCTTTGTACAGTTTCCAGTTATGCCTATAATCTTCCACGTGCAAATGTTCAAAAGTTAAATTCTTCCCTCTTTTTTTCTCCTTTATTTGATCTCTTTCTCCAGACGTTGATGATTCAAGACATAAGGAATACATCTTTACAATGATATTTGGAGGGCATTTTTAAAATATAGTGTTCTGCTTACCCTGCTCTTTTAGCCTTCAGGCAAGTCAAATCATAGCTTTTTAACATTAATATTACATATCTTATTAGTAAAATTCTGTGGCATTCATGGCCCCATTTAGAGACTTAACTATTGAGACTCATATGTAAAGTAACTGTTAAGTCCGTAGGGCAATCTATCTGGCAATATGACAAGGGTCTCAAATTGTCAGGCTTTACACATTTCCATTCTTTTAGTTTAGAATTTGCATACAGGCCTGCATTCAGGGTTGTGATCCTGTAATTTTCTTCCAAGAATATCAGTTAGGATAGCTAAATCTGTACTACTCAAATGACAATCACTGTTGTATTTCATTTTTCATGCTGTAAGCTCCTCAATAAATTAATTTTTGTTCAATTATCATTTAATGGTATTTAAACAATAACCAAATAAATATATATTTACTCTTGTGGTTACCATTTTTAATCTGCCTTACTCTTTTGTGTAAATCTTGATTTCCATTCACCATCAGTTAGCATCTTCCTAAAAAGACTTACTGCAATATACCTTGTAAGGCAGGTCTGTGGGTGATTAATTTCCTCATGTTTTGTGTGTCTAAAAATCTCTTTCTTTGCTTTTATTTTTTGGAAAATCTGTTTGCTAGCCTTAAAATAATAATATATATATATATTTATTTATTTTTAGTATTATAATGTTCGGGTTCTATTATTTTCTCACTTGCTTTGTTTCAAATAAGAAATCTAATAAATTTTTTATCTTTGTTCCGTTGTTCACATAATATCTATTTTTCTGAATGCTTTGAAAAGTTCCTTTTTATACAATATTTGAACTATTTTATAATGATATACTTTAGGATAGTTCCTTCACATTTTCTGTGCTTGAAATTCTTTGAGTTTCTTAGATTTGTGAATATACAGTTCTTTGTAAGATTGGAGATTTGGAGGCTATTACTTCTTCATATAAATATTCTCTCTCCTCTTTCCCCATTTTTAGGAAACTAATTATCCCCATACCAGGCCACTTAAAATTGTTCCTCTGATCACTAATGATTCTTTCTATTTTGTTCTTTCTTTTTTTATTATTTCTCAAAAGTTTCTATTGCTGAATCTTCAAGTTCACTAATATTTACTTCTGCAATGTCTCATCAGTTACTAATACCATATAGTGATTTTTTTTTTCAAACATGTTATCTTTCACCGCTTAGATTTCATTCTGAATTTTCCTATAGCTTCTGTGTCTTATCATAACATTTTGAACTTAAAATATATTTGTAATGACTGTTTTTGTTTGTGTTGTATTAACTATTTAATGGTGTTCCTATTAATGATTTGATACCTGTGTTCATTCTTGGTTAGTTTCTATTGACTAGTTATAGATCATGTTTTCTTGTTTGTTGTATAACTGTTGATCTTTGATTGACAAAATAAAAGTGAGTTTTACTTTGTTGGATGCTGGATATTTTTTATTCCTATAAATCTTCTTGTACTTTTGCTATAGGATGCAATTTAGTAAATTGAGAATTAATATGAATCTTCCAGTTCTTACTTTTATGAGTTTTTAGTCAGGTCTAGAGGAGTGTCAATGAGGGATAATTTTTCTTCGACACTGAGACAAAACCTAACTTAGTACTCTCCCCAGTACTCTGTGAATTAAGTTTTTCCAGTCTATTCTGAAAGAAAAATCCTGGCCCTGGAAGCACATCAGGAATCATTCCCACTAATTCTTTCAGGTGATTTTTTTCTCCAGCTTTGGGAGGTTTTCTCATATGCATGTGCTAATCAGTGCATTACTAAATCCTGGAGAAGGGCCCTCAGCACATTCCCAGGGTGCCACTTTTTCCTTCAGGTACCCCATCCTATGAACTCTAACTGCCTTAGTTTTCCTATAGTCTTAGCACAGCAATTCTTCTGAGCTCTGACTCAGTTTTCCTTCTCTGTGCTGTGTCCCAGAAACTAATAAGGCAACAAATGATAGCAAACTTATAGCTCATCCTGCATAATTTCTTTATGTCAGGGGGTCTCATCTTTCATCACCTGATATCCAGTATCTTGAAACCTATTGTTTCATTTATTTTCCCTGAATTATTTTTGTTGTTGTTGGATATTTTAGTTAGAGGATAAATCCAGCTCCTAGTAACTAACTTGGCCAGAATGATTACTTTTTGAGTATGAAAAATAGGAATATATTAAGCAATTCCTATGTTCTAGTCATTGATCTAAATGCTTTATATATACTAATTCACTGACTCTCCATACAACTCATGAGGTAAACATTATTACTCCCCAGTGGCAGATGTTGGTGGTTACCTATCCAGTATCATTAGTACCTCCTTTTTCTTTGATTAAAGAAGTACAAATCAGTTTCCAAGATATCATTCTCTCTCAGATTTATTTATACCAGAAATGACTTCTACTTTTGATTCAATATGTATCTTTTCTCTTAAATTTGTTCAATAGTAAATAGTATTTCAAACTCCTAGAGAAAAGAGTGGAATTTTTTCTAAGATTAATTTTAAAGTAGAATAAAAACTTCAGGAACCAGGAGGACAGTTACACTGTAGTACTCAAAAGCCATTTAAAAATTATTTTCAAAGATTTTTGCTTGGATGGCATATACAAATTGTTTACATATTTCCTTTTACAAATTACCTGCTGTTGTCTTGCTTTTAATAATATTTTTAAAACTATTTTAATACCCTCCAGGTATGGAACAGTTCATTGGAGCATTGTCCTGTAAGCCAAAGGTTGGGGCTTGAATTCCTGGTCATGGTACATGCCTAGGCTCCTGGTTGAATTGTGTACAAGAGACAACTGATTGGTGTTTTTCTCCCTTTCTTTCTCCCTCTCTTCCCTTCTCTCTAAAATTAATAAGCATGCCCTCACATGAAGATAAAAGTATATATTTTAACAAAATAACTTTTTATCAAAAAATGATATACTAAAATATTAAAGGAATAAGTAAACTCCCAAGAAATTGCTGCTTTAATACTATAAAATCTGCTCCCAGCTAATTCCACACTCAGTTAATATAATTATACAAACTTTAAAAGAATAATTAATATACATTGACCCTGCACTATTCTGGTACCTATTAAACAACAAAAGTAGAGAAACAAAGACAGTCAGAAAAGTATTTAAGTATACTTTTTAATTGTTGAAGTTATTTTTATGGTTTCTCCTAGAAAATATCCATACAGAACACATCTAGAATATATGCAGAGTATCTCAAAAGAAAATTTAAAAAGTACTGTGAACCAGTTGAAAGGATAATTTGTCATGAAAGTTAAATATATAGACAAAGATTCAACAAAAACCATAAGGTAGAAAATGTTTGATAATACAGCAAAACTGCTCACCTAGGTTTTCCTGTGATAAAGTCCCCAGTGTGAAAATATGTGTCAAAAGCTTTTGTTAGAACTATATATGTTGTATCTAAGGAAACCACACAGAGAAAACCATATATGATTCCTGGAAGGAACTGGTAGCTACATTAAAATGGTACCCAAAAAGAAACTGCATATTTAGGAACTAAATGGTTGGCTATGCATCACAGTCTTTTTTCATTTGGAATTAAAATGAGAATAATATAAAACTGTAATAAAATATAGAAGTAAAGATGATAAAAACAGAAATGAAGTCACTTACGGATTTTTTATTATAAGCCTATGATATTTATAAATATTGACCTCTAGTTCACTCCACTTATGAAATGACCTAAGGTTGGGTGGGAATGATCACATTACCCTACTTCCCTGCATTAATCAAGCTAAATAAATCAGTTACCTTACTGAAATGTTTAATTTTAGTGAAACTAGAGGGAAAAGACTCTCTTGCATCTTTCATTACCAGGATACAAGGATACAATGCTTTTTCTACACAAGCGGGTGAAAGCTAATGAAGTGACAAATATGTAAAAGGCCAGAAAGACTGAGAATGTGAAAAAAAAACTGAGAAAAAAATAGTTTTATTAGAATTGTGTCAGCCAATGGTGACTGTTTCTGAGATTCTTGGTTTTTCACTGGTTCTCTCAGCTTTTCCTTTGATGCAGTGTCCCAATATTACCACAATGAAACTCTGTGTGGCTTAAACCACTCTGGTGTGAGTTGAATTTCTGTTACTTAAATTGAAAGAATTTTGGATGAAGAGAAAGCATGAGCTGAGTTGATTATTCTGTTACTCAACAGCATGAAACTTTCTAGAAAAATCATTTCCAAATGACCAAATACTATTTTTAATGATTTTAATGTACAGTGCCTCTGAAATCTACACATTTGGTGAAATGTAAATACCTGTAATTTGAGTTTTCAGGGTCTAGAAAGGTGAACTAAATAGATTATTTTGAGGTGTCCCTTCTTTTTTACCTTTATTAAAATGAAAATCTCATATACAATATAAGGAGTAGTGATTTCTACAATAGTTAGTTTTATATTAAATAATTATTGAAGATGTTATGTTTTATGAGTAAACTGTAGAGATTAAACAGAATTGTTGAGACAAGACCAAACAATGTGTTCATTTTATTTTATCTCTCTACATCTTCTTTTCTTAAGTGTAAAAGGAGTTCTAGAAAAGGAATTCTAGGTATGGGACCCTTGGAGCATAATAATATCCTGTTAAATGTAAACTTTTCTTATTTATTCTAGTACTTTATATTGTAGAAATCTGTACTGGAATATGGTAACTAGCAGAGAGTAAGAAGAGATTTCTGAACTAGAAAAGGTGTTCTTAAACTACTTCTGAAAGTACTATATACTGAAGTTCTTCATAGTAATTCGCTAACAACAAAAGTGTTTACTACTAAAACTATGTCTGAGAACCTTTAGTTCTGGTCCAACCTTTTTTCACCTGTGAGACCCCAACTTTCACTCAGCCTATCTGCCATGAGAGACAGATTTTCTTAAACTTCCATTCAAGCTACATTCTTCCCATCAACTAAAGTAGGGCTTAAAACTCAACTTGCATACATAACAGAGAAAAAATAACTTCCAAAAGACAAGCAAAATTGCTCCAAGGACAATGGATCAGTGTTAGAGATGAGGGGAAGTTTTGAATCCTGTATGGGCCAGGGTGTTGGTCACTCTGATTGTCCTCTGGCTTTATTGGCCTTATGCCTGTCTCCCAAGGAAGTCAAGGGGGAGGGAGATTACAAAGATTGGCTGAAAACTGAAAGAACTCTTTCATTAGAATTGCTGAAAGATTTTGGAAGCCCAAGGCCATAGTACTTTAAAACCTCTGTCCTAGTGGGATCAAAGCGGGTGGGGGTGAATAGAAGAGTGTGGGGTACTTTTTCTATTCAGGGTTTCTATTGAGCATGAAAATGTCACAGTATCTGAGCAGTGGATCAGCTGACAACTGGAATGCAGACTTGGAGATGATATTTAACTGTGACAATCTTGGAGATTTTGTTGCAATACTGATGATCATGGATAAAATGAAGAACTAGGAGACAATTGAAGAGGAAGGGATCTTACAATGGCTTTGATATCATGGAAAGATCCATATCAAGACACAATGAATTAGCAGCTGTGTGCAGTATCTGGGAGGACTACTTTCTTTCTACTATAAGATTATTCTGAACCTATTTTGGCTGACTGATTATGTTGTGAAGGATCTGTGAGCCACTAAAACCCCAAAGAAGTTGAATTGTGTGCTGTGAGGAAAAGAATGAGATAATTTGAATGTTCAAAAGCAAGAGCTTCAACAGAATTTTGCAGAGGCTGAAGTTAATGGAATTTGACTCTCAAATTTAGGCATTTTTAGTGAAAAGCTTCCTAATTTGAATTATTGTTTATATTTTGAAGGAATCCTTATTTCTACCCTAATACTAAATAGCTTCCTCTGATACAGAAACTTACAACTTACTAAGAGCTGTCTCCTCATTAGAAAAGTTTGTATTTGGATCTTATATCCATCCCACTTCCATGCTCTTGATGCTGGACTAATGTCTTATATCCTTGAGCTTCCACTTCCTCATTTCTACAGATGGAAAAATAATTTTACCTATCTCGAAGTATTTTTGTGAGGGTCATGAGGAATACATTATAAATGCTCAATAAGTATCAAGAATAATTTAATATTGATAAATTTAAACTATAACCATAATTAACATGCACTTTGCGGGAGTCTTTCTTACCCCTTCCATATCATGATCTTTCCTTTTTTCTCACTAATGAATGTCATAATAATTCCATATTTTTATTTTATACTCCTAAGAGAAATTGTGATTGGCCTGAATCATCTTGTCAAGATTTATAAGTGATTTGTTCCTAAAACAGCTGAGTCAGTTTTAAAAATTCATGTAATTAGATATAGGGGCAATTAGATGAGAAAAATGTATGTATACATATTTTATGCAAATTTATTATGCATAATATCTATGTTATCTATAGCTATCTATCATCTATCTATCCATCATTTATCTCATGGCTTACCTTGATGGTCAGCAAGCCAGCCATATAACATAAATACTTATTTTGTGTCAATATACTAAATCCAAGGGATATAACTTTGAGCTCAAAATACAGAGCATCATTCTCCTGCAGTAAAGCTCCTATAGGTCATTTTAGAACATATATTTGGAAGTGTGTTTTAATGTTGTTATTTTGCTCTTATTAACCCCTAAGCACTCATGACCTAGGGAAACATGGGTTTCATTTTGCAAGGCTGAGGAATAGAGCATTCTGAAGAAAGTTTTGTGTTTGGGAAATCAAGGTGGGAACACAGGAGAACCTAGTTATAACTTAAACATTGAATGGGAACTTGGACCAAATAGGGCATATGACTCATGACTGGAGAGAAAAAGTGATGAAATCGGTATTTGTGATGGATAATTATAAAGAATTGCAAGTTTCTAAAATCACTTTGGGTGCCTAAGGATTAATAAAAGACATGTGTTTTGTTAATGCTTAATATGTTACAGAAAAGTATTAATAAAATAAAATGTATCAGCAATTATTTTTAATAAAATATACTAGAGTAAAATATAGCTCTAGATCCTAATTGACTAGGTAAATAAATTTTGCAAAATAAACTAAATTATATTCAGCTAGTTTAGTAATATAAAAACTTTAGGGCCCTGGCTGGTAGCACAGTAGATAAGGCACCGGCCTGTGAACCCAAAGATCACTGGTTCGATTCCCAGCCAGGGCAACATAACTAGGTTGCAAGCCAGGTCTCCAGCCAGGTCTGTAGCTGGAGGCAGGTGAAAGGCAACCATGCATTGATGTTTCTTTCCCTCTCTTCCTTTCTCCCTTCCCCTCTCTCTGAAAAATGATACATAAATCTTAAAAAAAAAAAAAAAAAAAAAAAAACACAAAAAAAAAACAAAAAACTTTAAAAAGTATCTCTTTGCAACTCTAACAGTATTACTAGAAGAGTGACCAGAATTTCTTTTGGTAAAGTTAAGGGGAAAACAGGGAAATCAAATTACTTGAAAAAATGTAAGATATAATATGCTCAATTGGAAGATCTCTTTTGTTTTACTTTATAGAATGTATATTTGTTGTGCATAAGAAAACTTGTAAAAATGAAAAGTGAACACAAACAAACAAAATATCAGGGTGATTTAAATGGTAAAATGTTTGATATTGTCTAGAGTACTTCTCCTCCAAATTGTACATGCACATCAATTGCCAGAGGACTTTGTGAAAGTTCTGTTCCTGATGCAGTAGGTCTAGGACGTGACCCAAGATTCTGCATTCCAAGAACACTGCCAAGTGATGCTGATGCTGCTGGTCCATTGATAATAATTTTGTCTTATTCAATTTTTAATTCTAGATTCTGATGCATTTGTAAATAATAATACAAAGATCACATATGAGCCTTATCCAGGATGCCCCAATGGTAACAGTTTGCAACTTTGTTAAAAAAGAAATCACTTGGGGATATTTACACAGGTCATTTTTGGGGTTCTCTATTCTATTTCATTAATCTATGCATTTATTCCTTCATCAGTACCATCCAATCTTGTTGCTCTAGCTATGTAATAAACCTTGAAACTGAGTAGACTGATTTCTCCCACTTTTATCTGTTTTTCAAAATTGTCCTAAACTATTCCAGTTCCTATGTCATTTCATATACATTTTAGAAAAATATTGTTTATATTTATAAAAATCTTTGCTGACACTTTGATAGAAATTTTGTATTAAATTTATTTGAACATTCACAAACCACAAATCCAATGTGTCTCTATTTAGAACTTCTTTGACTTCCTTTACCAGAATTGTATAGTTTTAAGCATGAAAATCTTGTATGTATTTTGTTAGATTTATACCTAAGCATTTTTTGGTTAAAATAAGCAATCATAAGTAGCATTGTATTTTTAATTTCAGTGTTCACATGTTGTTGCTCATTTATAGAAATATTAATTTTTCTATGTATATCATATTCTATAGCATTGGACTTATTAGTCAAGGATTTTTTGGATATTCATTGGAATTTTGGAATTATGTACCCTGCAAACAGGAATATTGCATTTCTTCCTCTCTCATCTATATGCCTGTTCTTTCTTTCTTTCTTTCTTCCTTTCTTTCTGTTTCTTTTCTTTCATTCATTCTTTCTTTCTTTCCTTTTCCTCTTTCCTGGTTACACTGGCTAGATTCTAGTACTATGTTGGGAAAAAAATGGTAAAAGGAGACATATTGTTTTGTTTCTAATGCTAGGGGTAATGTATAAAGTCTTTTACTATTATGTATAATATTAGTTATACTTGATAGATGCTCTTGATAATGTTGAAGAAATTTTTCCCTCTTTCTATTTCCCTGAAGCTTAGACAGTCCATGTAATTTGACCAAGGCCACAGTTGTGAAATTTAAAGTCTAAAGGAGAACACAAATCTTTCTCTGCAAATTCCATTCTCTTCAGGATTCTAATGCACATGTAAGATCCAAAAGGTTCAAAAATCGTGGTTAGAAACTGTTGAGTATACAATGTACCTAAAGCCTAAGTGTGTCTATGAGATTAGTAGAATTTATACACAAGTGGATTGCTATAGGTTTAGGGATTGCTACGTTTAAGGTTTGGAAAATAGGGTGGACCAGGGTGGAACTAGAATTAGGGCCCTAAATTAGAAGATGTAAATTCTTCTGGCAGGAATTGATGACATAAGAAAGTAGTAGTAGATAATTTGCTGTTTATTATTCCTAATTAGTTGTTTAAATCCTAAGTAAAATTGACTTCAATATATATAAAAAAATGACTTAGGCCCTGGCTGGTGTGGCTCAGTGGGTTGAGTGTCAGCCTGCAAATTTAAGGGTTGCCGATTTGGTTCCTAGTCAGGAATTATACCTGGATTTCAGGCTAGATCCTCAGTTGAGAGCATGTGAGAGGAAAACACACAATGATATTTTTCTCCCATTCTGTCTCCCTTTCTTCCCCTCTCTCTAAAAATAATGATTAAATAAACAAATAATTTAGGATAGGAATAATCAATGTAACAAATAAATGACACATATCAGTCTTTTAGCACAATACATTATTTATTGCCTGTGCAACAGTCTAGTGTTTGTAGTTAACAAAGCTTTTTGCTATGAGATTCAGAACCCCCAGCTGCTTGGAGCCACATGGCATCCAGTCTGTGTAAGTGGAGAGAGGAAGGAGAAGGAAATTGCTTCTTATAAACCTTGGCCAGGAGATGACATGCATGACTTCTAAACATTTTCCCACTGACACTCGGTTACCTGATCAAATACAGCCACAAAGGAGAAGAAGAAATACATTTCACTGTGTCTGGGCTGTGGGGAAGAAGGGGGAGGAGAGGGTGGAGGTTGACATAGCTTTTGTTGAAGAGAACTTGGTGAGAAGTCTTTGCCACAATAAAAATGAATGTCAAAAATTATATAGAACATATAAATTCTTAAAAGACTAAAGTTAATATATTGGCACATATATTAGCTTCCCGTTGATGCTGTTAACAATTGCCACAAACTTGGTGGTTGAAAACAATACTGCTCTGAAGGTCAGCCATCGGAAATGGGTCTCACTAAGCTCAAATCAAGGTGCCGGCAGAGCTGCATTCCTTTTCACAAGTTCTGAGGAAAATCTGTCTTTACTCTGCTGCTTCTGAAGCTGTCCATATTTCTTGGCTCATAGTCCCCTTTCATCTTTACAGGCAGCAATAACCAATTGAGTCTTTCTCATCTCTTATTCTTACTCTCTGCCTCTTTCTGCACCTTAAATCAACCATGTGATTACACTGAACCCATTAGGATCATTCAGAATAATGTTCTTATTTTGTGGTTAGATGATTAGCAATCTTAATTATATATAAACTTTAGTTCCCCTCCCTGCCCGGCTATGTAAGCTATAAAATATTCACAGGTTCTGAAGTTTAGGACATTTGGGGGACTTCATTATTCTAATTATTATAGCATAGTAGAGTTTTATAGACATATATGAATGGATATTATCATTTTATTATATTTTCTATTAAATTAGGAAATGCAGCCTTGTATAAAAGAAAAGTTAAGGAGCTCTAAATTCAAATTTCGGCATTATCATTTAGTGAATATGATAGTTTATTAGTTCAGGCAAGCTACACAATGCCTGCATGTTTATTTTCTTACATGTAAAAAAAAGGAATAGATAAAGCTTTTACCATAGCCATGTTGTTAGACTTAAGATACTCTCTGAAACATTGTTCATTTAAAATTCCCCTGGCTGGTGGTACAGTGGATAGACACTGGCCTGCGAACCCAAAGGTTGGTGATTGGATTCCCAGCCAGGGCACATAACAAGGTTATAAGCCTGGTCTCCAGCAGGTCTGTAGCTGGAGGCAGGTGAAAGGCAACCAAACCATACATTGATCTCTCTCTCTCTCTCTCTCTCTCTCTCTCTCTCTCTCTCTCTCTCTCTCTTTCTCCTTCCCTCTTTTCCTTCACCTCTCTCTGAAACTAAGAAATAAAATATTTTAAAAATAAAATAAAAATAAGCTGGTTTATTTCAATATAGTTCTTTTATCTGAGGTTGAAGAAGAACAACAGGTACTATCACTCAATAGCAAATTGGTATCACACTGCCTGCTAACACTCTTCTGGGCAAAATTCCAGAGGCAAAGGTTTGATGACAAAGGAAATAAGTCTTTATTCAAAAGCAGTCACAGCCTCAATCACTTAAGTCTATTAATTAAGTCTAAACTCTAACACCTGGGTCCTCTTTTACCTGTTAGTTTCTGCAGGGTTAGTTTACAAACTAAAGCAACATAATACACAAAAGCTACACAATTTTGGAAGAATGGCAGGCTCCTGCCTCAGAGCCTGTTCCTTCTAGACACCCAAAGAATAAACCTGCCACCCTCTTCCAGGCCAGGGCCATCCTGGGCTGTGCCCAGAGTTCCTTCCCATATAAAACATGGTCTGTTGGAAAATGAGTTGGGAAATGCAGGCTGCTGCAGCACCATCATCCAGGCATCCTTGAGGAAGAAAAGCCTGAGAGACAGAAGCAGACTGAGAGCTGGAGACCAGGAGCTGGAGCCAGGGCCAGAGCCAGAACATGAGAGAAAGCCAGCTCAGGAGCCATCAAAGCTTGGAAAAGCTGGTGGATCAAAGTGCCAGCCTTCTTTTTACACAAAAAAAATCCCACCCTGGACTGCTTTCCAGTGCCTTGGCCAACTCCTCCTATTCCCCCCCAATGACCTTAATCACATCCCTGTCTATCAGTATAGCCTTAGAGAAAGGCATCATTTTTTTCAACTTTGAATTTCAAAGCTGGCTGTTTTTGAGTCCATAGTGAAAGGATGGTTATCAAATATTTGTCAAGAGGTAGAATAATATCTAAACTCCAAAGCACCTTTTACCCATCAAAAGCATGGATACCTAAATACAGAAACTGAGACGGTTGTAAAGGGAAGTTTCTACCTCCTGGGTAGGATGTTAGAGTGGCTTTAGAGCTTAGGGTGGGAGAGGAAAATTGTGCCCTGTGAGAAGAAAAATTTGGAACAGTAAGACACAGGTGAAGATACTACCTGAGTCATCCAGAGAGGCTGGCCGTAAAGAGAAAAATTAAACAAAAAAGGAAAAGGATAATTTTAGGAGACAGTAGAACATCTGTTTCCAAGTCCATTTGGAACTTTGAGATGAAATTGCATTAGAAAGTATCCTTATATCTACAGAAGTGAATAGAGAAAAAACGTCTGTAAAATAACTTAAGACAGAGAAATTGTGTGAGACTGTATCCTGATTCTCTAGCCTTGCAGGACGCAGACATGAAGCAATTCTTGTGTGCCTCTACTAGGGGTGTGGAAGGTAATATTCAGATTCACCAATAAATAGCCCATGCAGTCAGTTTTCATGGCAAGGGGTAAATTAACAGGCTAAACCAGGGATTAGCTGGAGGATTCATTACCAGACTGAGTGGAGGTGAGAGTCAGAAAAGTGGGGACCCCTGCATTCTAATCACATTAAGAAAACAGACTTCTAATTATATCACTAGTGAGAAGTTCAGCAATAAATGCAACAAGAACAAAGTCAACACTAGAGACCAGGGAAGAGAAGTGACACTCTGAGATCAGTGGAAGCCATCAGAGATTGACTTGTTGGTATTAAAATCATGGCTTTCATACAAACATAAAATGAACATGTGTCAAATGTTTTTATTTAATTACTGAGGGAGTGAGGAACATGTTATTTAAGTAATCAAAGGTGCTAAGATAAATTTGTAATATATGCCAAACTCTTGAATATTAGGGCAATAATATCATTCCACCAGACAAAACAAATTTTGTATTATTTACAAGATACAAACGGTTCTATGAACAAGAACCATTCACATTACTATCACTATTTACAGCTTTCAGAGTTATAACTCAGAAACAGTGGGTGAGTGGTGTGGGACTGTTACTGAACCATACTTGTATAACCCAAAAGGTAAGCTACTCTCAACAGGCATCAAATAATATTTTTGGCCATCTCAAAGTCATTTATTCCACAGTCTTATCTGACAGACCATTCTCATGATATTTTGTCACGTTTCTCCAGCACTTATGCATTATCTTGGAAAGGAGAATGAGAGTAAGCAACCCTGAGTCTGAAGAGACTGAGTCTCCCAGGTAGCACCAGCAAAATAGCATTATTGACTGGGTAAATGTAAAGTGAGTGCCGGTGTGGGTGCATGCATGCATCCGTGAAATTTGGGACTCGTATAAAATTTAGTTCAGTTACAGAGAAATAATGAAATTTAAAGATTTTCTAGTTTTAGATAGGCACCTGTACATTTTAAACCAGGTAAAGATGTCCATGGATAATATGGCTTCTATCACAAAATAAAGTGCTCTAACAAGAGTATCCTATCACTGTGCATTCAGGAAAGGCAGGTTCTACTCCTTTATAGGTTAGAATGCAAATGAACAGCACTATGCTTCAGTAAGTAATAGGATTTATTATTTTTTTAAAATCATAGATCTTCTTAGTCAAAATGATGATATTATGAATTGTTCTACTACATAATTAAATTTTCTCTAACAGTCCTAAAGGAAATAAGAAACTGATTGTTAACAATCTAGAAGGGACCATGACTACGTGAAATTTGGAAACATTTGAAGGTGTTTCTTTCTTTCTCTTCCTTTGATATTCTTTTTTCTGTCTTGGAGGTATCAAGTCCCTATATACAGCTTTCGGGTTGCCAGAATTAACTAGTATTAACCACCCAGTTACTTTTAACTGCCTTGTTCATTCACTCTCCTCTAAAATATGATCCACAGCTGGGAACATTAGTTAGCTTTCAGTTTGCAAATGATGTGTAGGCTTATTCCATTAAAATGAGAATGATGAGTATGGGTTTAAAGGATTATTCTAAACTGCAAATAGATTTAGAGGTAAGAAAATGCATTATTCTAAAGAGCTGAAATCTTAATGGTAATATGTTCTGGAAGGCAGAGATTAGGAAGGAGTTTGGAAGATATTGTAGGATTCCAGGGACTCTATGGGTGACAATTAAATTTAAAAAATAAATAAATAAGCCCTGTTCACTATCCAGTGAATGAAAATAATTTATAATCTGTGTGTATATTTATGTATTACACATTAACACAGCAATATTCCTCATTCGACCATGGATTGTGTGATGAAGCTACAGTTACACCATCCCAAAGAACAAAATTCCAGAGCAAAGTTTGCATGCACTCTAAACGTACGTGCCAGATAATTAGAAAATGTTCCACTGCTTCCAAACCTCCTATATAATACACAGTTAAATGATTATTTTGGAACTTACTTTGGAGTATTATTACCTTTGAGAAGGCATTGTTATTGGGCACTTTTTTCTAGGAGACATTAATGCATATAATTAAAAACATACAATTCGACTTCTCTGCAGGACATCTATGAAACCATTTACGGGTTGTTTTTTCTTGTCCTTCTAGGTGTTGCTGACTGTGGGCTCAAAGTAATGAGAAGAAAGTTATTTTTAGGTTGCAATAGTGCTTTGGTTGCTCTAAACTAAAAAGCCTTATTTAGAGTTTGCATGCACTACTACGGTACATTGTGTTTCATATAAAGCTAATTGCTTTCCTTAGTGTTGCCATTATCCATTTTTTCTAATAAGCTTTCTCCACTAAAAAAAAAAAAAAAAGGAAAAAGGAAAAGAAAATGAAGTCAATTTGCATTGCTTGTTGGGAAAAAAAATGTTCAAAGTGAAACAATATATTAAAAGCATTTTCCTACCAGTACTGCCCCAATTGATAAAAACTTCACCTTTTCAGAAAATAGTATATATAAGAAGAAATGTGTTTCATATGTACCCATGTGACTAGATAACTCAAAATGACCATTATCTGCTTGCATGTTTGCAAAGCCCCTCGATGAGAAAAATTTTGTGTAACCCTTCTGCTCACAGGTATCCCAATTTTAATAATCATTATTACATACTTTTATTAAGCACTTACTTTGGCTCTCATCTCTGCTGGTGGCTGAACAAAGCAATGTAACTCTTCATGGACCTTGAACTTAAGAGCTTACTATCTAAAAGAGTAAAATGAGAGACCATTGGTTAAATCGTTGCTTGAAGTCTCATGATCAAGTTTTAAGCTCTATTTATCCTGACAAATGAATACTAAGTTGAATATAAAATCCAAACTACTGTCCCCAGGCCATTGAACATTTGATCATATATGGAGATAGGGCTCAATAGTATATGGAGATGAAGCTCTAATAGCTAATTCAGGATATGATTGCATTAGCCACTCAGATATGAAAATGCTTGTGATTCATTTAAACATGAAGCTTTCTTATGCCCAGCCACAGGCAGATGAGAACTCTGCCAGTCATAAGGAGGGCATATAGACTTTTTTTTTAATCAGATGGAGTTTAAGTGCTTCAGGGTGACATGAGCAAGCAGGGTGAGCCCTAAAGAGTCTGTGCAGCAGAGAACGGGGAGCAAAAGTGCAAAAGGGGGAGTAGGAAATAATAATATCTTCCTGCTACCCTCATCTTTTTTGTCAATTTTCTGATACTTATTGGAAAGATCATTCAGAATGGCTCTTTGGAATGGCTTAGATACATTTGAAGTTTTCCTTTAGGTTTTTAACTTCAAAACAACCAGCTATTTGTTAATGAAAGTTAGGCTGAGCTCAAATCTTGTAACCAGAGGGGACATAAGCATCTGCCCTCTGTCACCCCCTTCCCTTGGTAGATGTCCTGTCATTGTGACCAGGCAGTCTGTGCTGCCATTCTCTTCCTCCCCAGGCACTGGGTGCTACTTTGCTATAGCCCCCTTCTTAGACTAAACTTCCTATAGCTCCATGACCATCCCCCAACCAGAGATAATCACTAGGCCCAATCTATCTATCATCAGTTCTACAAGCCCAGCCTTAAATTGCCTTCCAAAGGATCTTCTGCAATAAAAGGAAACAAGATTCTGTTTCCAGCTACCTCAGCCCAGCCCTAGCAGTAATGTACCAAGTCTCCTATACTTAAAGTGATAAAGAAAGAGAAGGGAAGGAGGTCCACAAAAGCCAGGAGAAGGTGTTTTACAGACCATTAGGAAAACAGGCACCAGAAAAATCCACCATTGTGTGTGTGTGTGTGTGTGTGTTACAATTTTCTGAAGTTAGTAGAAGGGAATCTTGATGTTGTAAGTTTTCATTTTATGTTACAGAAGGCAGAAGTTCGGCCCTCATAATCATTGCTCTCTGAATCACAACTCTTGTCATAACATATGGCAAAAGGAATTTTGTACCTGTAATTAAGGGTACCGATCTGCTGACTTCAGGATGTGAAGATTATCCTGCATGGACCTAATCTAATCACCTGGGCCCTGCAAAGCAGAGCATTCCCCTTGGTTGGAATCAGTAGAGATGCAGCAGAATAGAAAGTCAGAAACGGAAAGCATGAACACGACTCACTTGTGTGGTCTTGAAATGGAGAGGATAACATGACAAGATATGCAGGTGGTCTGAAGGAGCTGAGAGAGGTGCCTGGCTGACAGGGTGCAGGAAATGAGGACTTTGCACTCCCAGCTGCTGGGAATTGAGATCTTCTTCTGAGCCCATTGCCTTCCTTTATCTCATGGGCTTCGAGACCAGGGCCCAGGCCCGCTGATAGTTTTGGCCTTGTGAGGCCCAAAGAAAAACCAGTTGAGCCTACCCAGACTTCTGACCTACAGAACTTTAAGGAAATAAATCTGTGTAGTGTTAAGTTCCTAAATTTGTATAATTATGTCACTGATAGAAAAGTAATATTACACATGTAATGAATCATATTCTTGACAAAAATAACACACATACACAATGATGATCATGTACTCCATGTCGATCTACTGTTTACATTTTATAGCTAGGAGAACAAGAAGGATAGGGAGAAAGCCCTTATAAACTCATCTCATCCCTAATTTAATCATGGAAGAAAATATTTCTCCATGATTAAAATAAAATAACATGGACGGGCCCTGGGTGATGGCTCAGTGGATAAGGTGCCAGCCTACGAACCCACAGGTTGCAGGTTTGATTCCCAGCCAGGGCACATAATGAGGTTGCAAGCCAGGTCTCCAGCCAGGTCTGTAGCTGGAAGCAGTTGAAAGGCAACCATATATTGATGTTTCTCTCCCTCTCTGCCTCCCTCCCTACCCCTCTCTCTAAAAATAATAAATATAATCTTTAAAAATAAATAAAATAAAATACTTCTAAGCATTCCGTGAGAATTAAAGGTGATTGAAAAATTAAAGCACCTAGCTCATTCCTTAGTACATTTTCAGGACTCTACGTAATATTTTCCCTTCTCCTCTTGCTGCCCAACTGAGGCTGTATTTCACTGTACAACATACGGGCAGTAAACCAGTATCATCTGTGATGCTTGTTAATGAGGGCCTCCCACACCCCACAACAGAATTATTATTGACTGGGAGTCTCCAGGGCTAGTCTCCTGGAGTTACGAGTGTCTAATATCCAAGGTGAGTTCTGTGCAGTTACATGGCACGCACTCCAGACTCCTATGGTGCAGGTGTGGCCAATCTTGATGAGAATGAAGTTATCAACAGCTAACTTCTGGAATCTTCCGTATGGGGAACACAGCCCCACAACACAGCCAAGGGCAGAGTTGTTGCTTCCTCTGGCAGCAAGGTAGCCTACACCTGCTCTTCACAGAATTCACCAGTGAGCTAAGAGGATACAAAGAAGCTATGTTCTTCCTATCTCTTAGCTAAGAAGATTAGGTAGGAGGAACCTGTTATAAAAGAAAAAGCAGGAAAGATAATACCATAGTGTGACTACACACAATCATACCTGGAGCTGCTGAGATGATAGCTGCCCTTGTAATTCAGCTGTGGTTGAAGTTGGATAACCTGCTGGGTGTATGGGTACTGCCCTCTAGTAGCAACCATGACTGTTAGTTTTTTCTTTTATGGTGTTTCCTTTTAAACTATGTTTGAGATCTTTGTTGTAGGTACATACCCCGGGGCACCAGTGGTGTGCAGAGACTTCTGTGAGAGCCAGTACATGAAAGGGCATGGTGTAACTGTAAAGAATCACAATGACAAGGCTGAGTTGGAGGTAACTGGTGAATAATAAAGTGAATCAAAAAGTCTCTTTCTATGGCAGTGGAAAAGGGAGATTAGGGGCAACCTGAGAATAGGACCATGATCTCTCCCTTGGAAAGTGTGACACATGCGTTACATACCATTATGCCCTGATCAACTCAAGGCTTGTGTTCACCCTGTCCAAAATAAAGATCAACTACCATCAAGTGAGCACATTATTAGCAATAGGCTGCATGAGTTAATCGTTCATGAAGGTAAGGAATGCAGCACAGATCCCAGGTTGAGCCTTATGTGAGTAGGATGAAAGAGCATTGCCTAAATAATCAGAAGAAATACGGTCCTTCTTTAGCTGGGCATAAGAAAGCTTCATGTTTAAATACGGTCCAACAAAACAACACAGCTATTAAAGCTCTCCCCTGGTGAATAAATAATCGCCAATAACAGTTTTAAAGGAGACTTTCCCTTGTTGTGACATATTCCTAGCCCCTTCTTTAAAAAAAAAAAAAAAAAAAAATAAGTTTACATAAATTAACGGATAAAATCAAATTATATCATGAATACTTAACCAAACTAATTTAAGTAACCCAGTGAGCCTTATTTTTAGCTTGTGCTTGATATTAAGAATAATAATGTTGTTTGTTGGATTTTTTCCCATCTGAACTTCCTTATGGGACTTCCAGGATACTGTTAATTAAGAAACAAACTACAAAATAAAGGTGATTCTAGGGGAGGAAACTACAACTGTGGTGCAAATACATTGAATCGTTCTAAGGTGTGCATTCTGCCCATTTCCAGCTCTATCACTTGTCCAAAACATCACTTATGAGCCCAGGATGAAGAACATGCAGTAACTGTAGATGGGGTATAGTGAATTCTTTTGTTTTACAGTTGAAAACACTGTTGTACACCTTTCCTTATCTTGAATAAATTTAAGTCAACTGACAACTTTCTGCTACTCAAAAAGGAAAAAAAGGGAATACACTCTTCAAGACTTGTCACACTTTCTGGTATAAATATTTTAGAATTATGAGAAAAGAATATACTTGTATATTAAACTCTATGAGATATTCAGTGCTTATTGTATCACAGGAGCATTGCAATGTCTCATGATCATTGGCAAACGATGACTAGGAAAATCCTGAATCTTGTATAGTAATGAGAACTGAACAAATATCCTCGGGACTCTGGGACTCTGAAGCCACCTTTTATTGTTGACCCTGCTGCCTGGTGCTCTCTAGTCCTAAACACTTTTTCAGCTGGGATCCTCTTCTTTCTTCTTAATAACTAGTGGTGCCTTCATTTTTAGTCAAGCCAGGTGTTTGGAGTTATTTCTAAATATTTGATTAGGAAGTACCTCTCAATTCTGCACTAGCTCACCCCACCCCACTTTATTTATTTACTTTTAAGATATTATTTATTACTTTTTAGAGAGAGGGGAAGAGAGAGAGGTAAGAAGAGAGAGACTTCAATGTATGGAGGCCTTTCACCTGCCTCCAGCTACAGACCTGGATGGAGACCTGGCTTGCAACCTGGTTATGTGCCCTGGCTACAACCCACTTTATTTTTTTTAACACCCTAGTACTACTAGAATTTGAAAAGAGATTTCTCAGCCAGTATATATTTTCATTGCATTTATTGAGGTGACATTGGTTAATTAAATTTTATAGATTTCAGCCCTGGCTGGTGGTTCAGTGGATAAGGCACTGGCCTGCAAACACAGAGGTCGCTGGTTAGATTCTCCATGTTGCAAGCCAGGTCTCCAGCCAGGTTTTTAGCTGGAGGCAGGTGAAAGGCAACCATACATTGATGTTTCTCCCTTTCTTCCTCCCTCCCTGCCCTTTGCTCTAAAAATAATGAATAAAATCTTTTTAAAAATTTGTATAGGTTTCAATCACTATTACTATTTCTGTCTTTAATGTTGGCTCCCATGTCAATGCCAGTCAGAAGTCTCCAGAGAAGCAAAGCAAAAATATAATTTGATATATAGTTCGATTTTTTAAATTGGCTCACATGGTCACAGAGACTGGCAAGTCTGAAATCCGTAGAGCAGGCAGGAAGATTTGAAATTCAGGCAGAAGTTAATATTGCAGTCTTGAGGCAGTTTTTTTTTTTTTTTTTTTTTGTACTGTTTCTTATTTGTTTGTTTTCTCATTAAACTCTTCAACTGATTGGATAAGGCCCACCCATTTTATGGAGGATAATAATCTTTATTATTTATTTTAAAATATTTTATTTATAATTTTTCAGAGAAAGGGGAAAGGAGAAAGGCAGAGAGGGAAAGAGAAATCAATGTATGATTGCTTTTCATCTGCCTCCAGTTACAGACCTACCTGAAAACCTGGCTTGCAACTTGGTTCTGCGCCCTGGCTGGGAATCGAACCAGTGACCTTTGGGTTTGAAGGCTGGTGCCTTATCCACTCTGCCACTAGCCAGGGGGAGGATAATATTCTTTATTTAAAGTTAACTCATAGTTGGTGTTAACTATACAAACATACCTTCATAGCAACATTTAAATTAAATTAGTATTTTATTAAGTCATTGGATACTATAGCCTATTAAAGTTGATGGATAAAACCAATCATCACAATCCCTATCTAGGAAAAATAAAAAGATTCTCTACAATAGGGATTTCCAACCTCCAGGCTGCATGCTGGTACCAGTCCAGGCCTGTTAGGAACTGGGCTAACCAGCAGGAGGTGAGCTGTAATGTAGTGTGCCTGAATCATCCTGAAACCAACTGCACCCCCATCTGTGGAAAAACTGTCTTCCACGAAACTGGTCCCTGGTGCCAAAAGTTGGGAGCTGCTGTTCTACAGTATTATTTCCTTTTAAACCCTTAACCAAGGACACAATGCTTTTCCATTGCTTTCAGAGAGAGAGAGAAAGGGAAAAGAGAGAGCAAGAGAAAGAAAGGAGAGAAAGAAGAGAAAGGAGAGGAGACATAGATGTGAGAGACAAACATTGACTAGGTGCCTCTCATAGGCTCCCTACTGGACTTTGAACCCACAACCTAGGTATGTGCCCTGACGAGGAATCGAACCAGCAACTTTTTGGTCCATGGGATGATGTTCCAATAATCTGAGCCACATGGGCCAGGGCTCTACAGCATTCTTTTAAAAAAATTGTTTTTATTCTTAAGTAGTATGCTTTCCAATAGTTTCCAAAAATATGGGTAGAACTTTGAATGACTTTTTTTCTGTTTAGCTCTTTTTTCTAGAGGTTATTGAGAGCAATGATTTTTTTAATTCCATATTTTCATGGATCCTCCCTTGAGAATTATTGAAAGCTTTGGGCCCTCCCCTTGGGAAAACAAATAATTCTATGTTCAATTGCAATAGTTTACAAAACCCTCATATGATTACATTAATTAACTTAAATATCTCAGTTTATAAACTTTACCCTAGATTGAAGATTTGAGAAATAGAAAATTCTCCACCTTTTTTTTTTTTTTTTTTTTTAAGATTGTACTTATTATTTTTAGAAAGAGGGGAAGGGAGAGAGGCAGAGAGGGAGAGAGACATCAATGTATGGTTGCATTTCACCTGCCTCCAGCCAAGACCTGACTGGAGACCTGGCTTGCAACCTGATTATGTGCCCTGGCTGGGGAATCGAATCAGTGACCTTTGGGTTTGCAGGCCGGCACCTTATCCGCTGTGCCACCAGCCAGGGCCACTTTATTTTAAGGAATTTTTCACCATATGAGTTGAATAAGAATTAATTTTGAAAAAATTAATGAGGTCAGTTGAAACAACAAGCAAATATTATTCTGTATCACTGTAAATATGTTAAGACCTGAAGTCAATTAATTTAAAAGAAAACACACTCTGAAAGAATTATTTTTGTCCCCAAGAGCCATAGGAAACTTTCATAATCATTGTTACCTCTTTAAAGGAAAATCATATTTAGTATATCATAACAGGGGGCATGATTTTAAGAAGTGCTTCTTTTTAAACCTAGAATCTGTGCTATACTAGAACTATGAAATCACTAAGAATTTTAATCGTCTGCCATGCTACTTGTTGGCTGGATTATCACATTATTATTATTATTATTATTATTAATTTATTCAGATAAGTGTTTGCATTACAGCATATCACACTCAATTTTTAATGAACAAAATATTTAATCTTGAATGTTTATCAGAAAATATTCCACCTGAATTTGAGTGATTTTATGAGAAATATTGATAGTTTCAATTATTTTAGTACTATCAAGGTAAGATGTTCTATGAACAAAATGTTGTTTTGGAGAAATCAGATTTGTGTAGATGTTAACTATTGTACTTAATGACAATATCATTACATTATAAACAAAGAGGATTTAAATAAGAGATCCACAGTGGCCTATATTTTTAATATAGTACTCAATGTGACACAATAACTAAAAAGCATGTCTAAAACTTGTGATCAAGGCAGTGAGAAATATGAATATTACTATAGGTATATACATATGTAGAGATATATAGCCACTTTGGGTATTTCTTGCTTAGGAAACTAAATATGACAATAATACAAGGACCTGGAAAAATTTAAATAGGTTTCATGTTAAATTCAAGAAGCAAGACAGTATGCATCATATGCCACAACTAGTGTCAAACAGGAAATGTGCATGTGAGTATGCATGTTCACAGGCTATCTCTAATTTGTTACACACCCACAGACACAAAGTGATAATAGTTGTTCATAGAAGAGTTGTGTTTTCACTATGTTTTGCTGTATTTGAATTTTTAACCACAGCATTTTTGCTTAATCAAATTTTTTAAATTAAAGTAAAAATACTACAATGTGAGTAAGGAATCCCAGTTATAGATATTCATTTTAGGGCTTACTCCAATGAGCATAATGAGAGAGAAGCAAGTACTTACTATATGCTATGTGTCAAAAATTTAATTATCTCATATGTTTGTATAAGGTAGAACCTCCTACTCCCATTGAAAAGAGTTATGCTGAGACTCAGAAAACTAAAGAACTTGTTCAATGTAATTCCTATAATGTAAAATGGAGGTAGAATTTGATTTCAGTTGTGTTTGATTTTGAGTCTCCTGCTTAAAGTTTGCATCCGATGGAAAGTTGTAGTAGGTAATCCTAAGGGTTAAGTCTAGTTCTATTCACCAGGACTTTTGAAAGACTAGAATAAGGAAATGAGTGGTTTGTAGCATTTTTAGTTATTGTTACATAGTCAAAAAGACCAACTGATAAATAAGCAAGTACTTCTTTGCTTTTGAAATTTGAATGTTGAAAATGTCAAAGTTCACAAAAGAGAAAGTTAGAAAAGGGGCTCAATAAAAAGGTTCTAAAAAATAGAACAGGCATGTGAGACTCTGGCAAATATCCTACATTGGCATTTAGAGTAAAGAAAAAAGTGCAAAATTTCTTAAAGGACGGAGATCCAGTTAAGATATTCAGAGAAGAGCATGAAGCAATTATAGTTAGGAAATAAGAGAGATGAACTCAGGATCTTGTTTTAGACATTGGTAAAGAAGGGAAGCTGAGAAAAGCAACCATTTTGTGGTTCACATGACCAATCCCAACAGTCTTTCCAACTCCTTTTCTAATTTCATTCACATTCTCATGATTTCTTCCAAGCACTTGGCTGATTTCAATAGACATATATTTCATTGAACTCCCAGAACACTCTTTTTAAAAATATCCCCTCAATAATAACTGTTTTTGTTGGAAAAATTACAGCTACACAAACCAGCCAATTACTCTATCTGATAATAGACAAGATTGACCTATGACTAAACATGCTGAACCACAATAGAATCAACACTTTTGCCTCATATTTCATTGTTGTGCAAACTATAACATAGCTTCCCAAACCTTTGTTTAGACAGAGATACTAGTGAGAGCTGATTGATAGAGACCTAAAAATATTGTAAACTTTTCTAAACCTCTTGTTAATGCAATGTTTATTATGTTTATACAATAAAATGAATTAATTTAGACTATATTAATTTGGAATTTGAAATAGTCCACTCAGAGTCTTGGCTTCATAAATATTAGGAAGAAGTGTGTTTGCTGAGTCAATTAATAAAGTAAACCCTACGCAGAGAAGCATTAAAATATATAACGTGGAATGAAGGCTATTTCCAAGCATCTTCTAAACCAGTTGTTCTCTATCAAGGATGATTTTGTCCTCTGGGAACATTTGCAGTACTGGAGACATCTTTGGCTTTTACAATAGTCAGGGTGGGGTTGTGATGCTACTGGTATTTAGTGTGTAGAGGGTAGGATTATGGCTAAATGTGCATTACATCCTATAATGCATATAACAATCTCCCACAACACAAAATCGTCCAAACCAAAATATCAATAGTGCTGAGTCTGAGAAACCTCTAAAGCACCCATAGGCTTAATGCAAACTGTTTATCAAATTATTAAGGTAGGCTGCCTAAAACTTTCATAAGGAAATCTTTTGTTGATCCATAAGTTAATAAGCCAATAGTTAATGCCATAAGCATCAGTTAAAGTCTATTAATTTTTTCCTATACTGGGACTCTAATGGGAGACACTGGTGTTAATTTATTGTAGTAGATAGTATATGTTGCCATTAACAACCAAAACACTTTAAAATGATCAAACTGGAATTTCTTTTAAAAAATGTGTATTGTGACACAACTCACAAATTTGTACTTGTATTTCCCTGTTAGACTAAATAGAATCTAAGAAAAAATTAATTCAGCCTATTTCCCCCCTACATACAAATGTATTTTGTCTTACATTTGAAGCAGTGGATTTATTTCAGGAAAACATTTAATGAAAATTAATATTCTAGCAATTGAGTTTATATATTGTATTATATAGTACTAGGAAAAATATGCCTCAATGATCAAACTATAGCCATTATAATTTTTATTATACTATGATTTATTATTTACTAAACTGACTCACATTGTCTAAACTAATTGTGCACATTTCCCAAATGTACTTTATGTTGTTATACAATTAAAATTTAAGAAAGAAATCAACATGTTTAGACAAAGGAGGAAAAGAGTCTCTAAGTACTTTTGTTATGGTATCCAAAAGATATTAGACCCTGGGGCAGTTTTGTATTAATTAATATAGCTTTGTTTTAATGATATACATTTGTAATTATGCACTTATAAGTATCTGAAAACTTAATGTGTTTTGAATGAAAAAATTCAGATCCAAAAACATCCTTTATAAAATAAAATTTAATTCTAGCTGGTATAAGGAAATGAGAAAAATAAGCAAAGATAACAGATACTTTTTCTGTTTCCAAAATTCTTTTTTAATCTCCAAGAAATAAACAATTACATGTTATTATTCATTAAACTTAAGAACAAAAGAATCTCTACACAGTAGACCAAGAGGTCACAAAGTATGACAGAACCACAGCTAGCATTCTAATCACTTCCACCACAAAATCAGTTGGCATTAGTTAAGGGACTAAAAAAATTCCCTCTTCTCTCAATTTTTGAGAACACAGAAAGGACTTTTTGTCAAGTAACCTGAGGAAAAAAATAAAAGAATAAAGATTATGAACCAGTTCTAAAAAGCATAAGAATGTCTAGGAATTAATAAATCTACTTTTGACCTGCAAAGATGTTTTAGAATGGCATAAAAGTAAACAAAAAGATAATGATGACCAATTTAAGACCTTGCACTTAACCTTTTTTTTTTTTTTTTTTTTCCTAGGTGCTTTTGCTTTAGCAATAATAAAACATGGGACTTTTGACCCAATTTTGCTCCTGGCTTTCTGAGTAAACTTAGAAAATCACTTAAGTACTTTTTGCCAGTTTCCTGTGTACAGTGATAGCATCTATACCATATGTCTTGCTTCTTCAAAGTGGAACATCATTCATCAGCCAAAGAAAGACTAAGCAAGCAGTACATCCAATGGTTGCTTAAGGTGTACTGCTGTTTGTGGTTTTCCTCAAACACCATCCTGCATTCTCTGTAGTTCTAATGAGCACAGTCATTTTCTGCTTTAGTCAAAATGACCCTTTGATGCATTGGATCCTTATCTGAAGAATGCCAGGTGATTTTGCAGTAGATGAAATTTGTTGATTTGTATGAAGCATGCTTTAGAGGCAAATACGGATATAAAAGGGTTGTCTTGCTTGAGAATTTTTCAAATTATACAGTAGTTTTCAAATGAATTTATTTACCAAAACTCCAGCAATTCTTTAAACCAAGAAGAAAGCGCCTTTAAATTAAAAAACAAACAAACAAACAAACAAAAAAAAACTTTAATTTCCTAAACATTATCCAGTTGCCTGTCTACTCAAAAAGTGACTACAAACATGACCAGATTTCTCTTCAAATTTGATAGTTTGGGCTTATATTTGAATAATAGTATACAGTCACATCAAATCATCTCTACCAACATATAAAAGAGTTATGTTATATAATGAAAAATTTGGTCTTTTTCCTGGGTTCCTACCATGGAGATTCTACAACTATTGAAATTTCTGGAGTGATAGAAATGTCTTTGTTATTCATGATCACATCTGATTTTACAATAATGAGGAAACTCACAGTGGTACTCTAGGCAGTTTAGGCTTGAGGTCTAGTCAACAAAATAACCAATCACTGATGACAGGATTGAGATTTTATACCAAATCCCAGAGAGGAGAGAGGGGCTGAAGACTGAGATCAGTCATTTGGCCATTGATTTAATCATTTGTACAATATTATAATACCCCAATGGAAGCCATGACCATTAAAACTTAGTAGTGTTCCCTAATTAACACATTGATATGCAGGCAGGAAGGACAATCTGTCCTGATCCCACAAAGAAAAGCTACAGAAGTTCTGAGATCAGGACCCTCCCAGACCTTGCCCCTATGTGCCTCTTCCTTTGGCTCTTCCTGAATTGTAACCTTTAAAATAAAACTATCAAAATAAATATGTAGCTAGTTGGTCAAAAGTGTGGGTGGCCTGGGGGTACCCTGAATGGGGCACTGGCATTTTCAGTAGAGAAAGACTTGTGGAGCTTTTAACTCTAGGGGTCTATCATAACCCACAGTGGTCAGTGTCAGAACTGAGTTATGGTACACCAGCTGAGGTTAAAACAAAATGTGGCTCCTGGGGCTTCCAAGTCAGAAATAGATGCTGTCCTGTACTTCTTCACCCTCTCCCTGCTGCTTTCTAGGAACTTTCCAAAGGTAATTCTCTTCTGGTAGATGCTGAGCTGTGCTACTTGCTTACTTTTAAGAGAGGATGAGCTACCTTTAACTTTGCTACTCAGTTCCAAGCCTGGAAGAGTTTCTCTTTACCAAAATGGACTTTCCCAGGTGCTTAAAATGAATGAAGGGCATTGCAACACAGAGAGCCTTTGGATGAGCCTAGTTTCTAGATGGTTACCTAATGGCTTGAAGGCCAATTGAAATGCCTTCATGCAGGCTTGTTCTCTCCATTGATCCAGTCCTAGCTCTACAAGGTGTCAGAGAGAGGAAATAGTTCCTTCTAACTCTAGTCTGAGATCTTCCTCTGAAGGATGTATTTATTATCCTCACGTAGAACTTTTTCTGAAATATTGGCAATGTGGCTATTCATTTATTTGATACAGAGATATAAAATTGTATAGGCCCAGATTTTTAAAAAATCAGAATAAATATCTAAGTTTATCAATCTATATTTCTATATGCAGAGCATCCATAGTCCAGCCAGTGCTCAGCTAGGCTATCTTATCCCAGATCTTTCTTTCCCATATCCTTCTTTCAGTTTGTGGCAAAGTTCAAACCTTCCATCTTGAGCAAAAATACAATATACATTCATGAAGACTCAGAGTAATCTAATCCATACAGATCAAAGGCATATTTTCCTTAACGTTATAAAGCCTACAGAAGCTCAGCTAAACCTATATCCACTTATCAGTTAGCTTTCCAGGTGAACATCTGCATTCATTTCAGCAGTCATGTCAGATGTTTCCTCAAGAACAATGTGCCATGCTTTCTTTATACTGCTATCACTAAGGAGCCTGCTCTTATGCTTTTCTCAGAACAAAATAGTTCTTCCTCACAACTGAACTAAATCATTTAAAAAATTTGAAGCTGCTTTCAATATCTTTAAATAATTTTGTCTATTTTTACATATTCATGTATATGTTTACTAATATACATTATATATAACATATATATAAAGAAACATTCACTATACTGTGATGTAAGAACAAAATGGTCATCAACTTAATTATGTCATTGAAATACATTTTTTAAAAGATAATTTATTTGTTTATTATTTTTAAAGAGATGGGAAGGAATAGAGGCAGAAAGGGAAAGAGCCAGAAATGTATGGTTGCCTTTTACCTACCTCTAGCTAAGGACCTGGCTTGAGACCTGGCCTGCAACCTGGTTATGTGCCCTACCCGGGAATTGAACCAGCGACCTTTGTGTTTGTAGGCCGGTGCCTATCCACTGTGCCACCAGCCAGGGCCATTAAAACACATTTTGTTCACACTTTATAAACATAATATCGTATCTTTTACCCAGTGCAGCAGGGTCATGTCTAGTTTTAAGGACCATGTGCCTCTTAGATATTCTCTATTCTATGAAAAATATTTGTTCTCGTTCTTCAGGCTGGAAAATAAAACCAAAAATACACAAAGAACCATCATTAGGATGTAAGGTCATTAGTGCAGAAATAAGATTTTGTTTTAGAATTGATCTTGCTTCAAAGTTATGCAGAGACTAACCCTCAAAATATGTTCAATTATTCTTTATTTGTAGGTAATGAAGAACAACATCTATACCTTTTAACTTTCATATAGTTTCAATAGTTGTTCATTCACCAAGTGCAGCAGCATTTCAGTAACTTGCTTCTAAAATTTTACCGTTCATTTGCTTGCAACTACAGACCCTGCAGGTTTGACATACCTGGCCCTGATCTTTTTCTACTCTATTTCTGCTAAAAAAAAAAAAAAAAAAAAAAGTTTTGCCTATCTTTGTTTTCATCTCATTTGAAGCAAGGCCAATATTTTCTTATCTGCTTTCAGATGTTTATGCACATTTGATACACATCTGCCTGTCTCTTATCATTAAAGCAATCATGTCTCTCAGCATATTTTTTGCTTAACAATAATCTGACCAAATAACACCCACACACACACTCTGATGTGCAGATACAAAAAATAATAATAATAACTGGATAGTTCCTTAGCTCTTATTTGCTTATGCACCGTGACATTTCCTGTGCTGTAAGCCACATGCACCCTTAGTGGCTACGGTTTCAAAAATAGTTTCTGTTTTCTTTTTTAAGAGGAATGCGGAGAGGGAAGATTGTTATTCCACTTATTTATGCATACCCGTTGGTTGATTCTTGTATGTGCTCTGACAGGGATCAAACCCACAACCTTGGCATATCAGGATGATACTGACCAACTAAGCTACCCAGCCAGGGCAAAAAAGTGTTTCTTTACTCAATGAGAAAATTAGCAACAATGTGGTTTCCTATCTGAGAGGAAGTTAGCAAAATAGTCTTTTGGGTATAATAGAATAAATCTGGTTTTCTTTCCCTGCTCTTCCAAGTTCTCTTGCTCTCATGGTCAGAGGGTGAGCCTGGCCAACAGTAAAGGAACATTGCTGTAAATCAGCAATGGCTTTTTAAACAATGCTGTAACTGTGACAGCACCAAGGCACCTGAGGGAGTAGAATGACTGCTCAGAGTTAGCCCCCAGCTCTTCCCCACAACACCTAAATTGTCCCTCCCCCTAGGGTGAGCTTCACACAAGCTACTCTCAAAGCACAGGACAGATTGTTCCTGCTGCTCTGAACCAAAGAAAAGGGCCACATTTATGATGCTGACACTTGGCAAAGCCTGCTTTCCCTTTGACCACACTGTCTGCTCTTCCTCCCCAACTGCAGCCGCCAACCCCCAACCCAGGGAGCCCACCAGGCGGACTGCTTAACCCTCACTGGATGTGCTCAGCCAAATGGAGCATGGACTGACCCCTTTACTCTTTGTTTGTTTGTTGTTGTCATTGTATTTTATTTTTATTTTCAAATTTATTTTAAGAAAAATATGGAAAGCTTCACAAATTTGCATGTCATTCTTGCGCAGGGGCCATGTGCAATCTTCTCTGTATCATTCCAATTTTAGTATATGTGCTGCCGAAGTTAGCACTGTTGTTGTCCTTTTAACATGCTATTATGTTATTTACTGTCTTCTGCACTTCCTAACAGAAAGCAGAAAAGGAAAAAAAATATGTTACAAAAGAACATAGGCTGTTTCCATTGTATTTGTTACTTAAGCAAAATCACAAAACTTTAAAAGTCCTTCAAAAAATATTTCTCTCCTTTAAGAAATTTAACTATGTTTAGAAAATATTGTTTTCATGTTCTTATCTGTATAAAATATTTAGCTCCTTTGAATTCTATCAATTTATATATTTATTCTTTATCTATGAAACTATATATATTTCTTAACTGTGTATACATACATATTTTTATGAAACTGTCAAAGTATATCTTGTAGATCTATATATTCATTTACATCCTTAATTTGGAATGAATGGATGTATGTTGCGTACTAAATAATGATTGCCCTGTCATTTGTAACCTATGCAATACTCACTGGCTATTTTTCTAGATTATTGCAATTGTAGTTTCTTCTTTAAAGAAACCTGCCAATGACTTCACAAGTGTATGTGTTGGCTGTGCTTGGGAATCCTGATTTGCCGTGAGACAGGAAAGAAGAGCAGGCCCTCGCTTTTTCTTTTCACCAAAATGATGAAAAGACTGCTTTGAGTTTTGCCTTGTGTTTGTGAATTTTTGCTACTTCTCTAATCATTTTTCATAAGAATTTTCATAACTTCAATGACTTTGGGGGAAAATAACAATCCTGAAAACAGTGCACGTTATTAGTCTCCCTTTGAAAACCCTTGCTGCAAATGTCACAGTCCAGCCAGTAGACCATGGGAAGTATGTGGATGAGCAGCAGCTTCTTATCAGAGAAATGAGTGGGAGAGCATTTCCTTGTAGTGACTGTAACAGCGGTGGTGATTATGGGCAAACAGGCCATAATGATAACATCTACAAAATGGTACACTGTTCTCTGAAAGGCAACATGAATATTCCCAAGAATGAAAGATAACCAGCTGCAAACACAGCAAACAAAACATACTCATTCACAAAGCCATGGAGCTGTGCCCCTTTCTAGGCCTGCGATGCTTTAAAAAATGTCAGAAAGAAGAGAAAGGCAGTTTAAATTCTGTTTCTTTTCTTTCTCCTTTAATAATTCTATGGAAAAAAAAAACAAAACAAGAGGAAAGACAGCCACTGCAGAAACTCAGGTTTTGAAAAAAGAAGTGAATTAATTAGCAGATAGGGTTCTAAAAAGTGAAGATAAAATAGAAAATGAATTGAATGTACAGGAGAAAGTGGAGTGTAGCTAATCGAGGGCTTTAAAAGTGAGTACAGGGGTGCAGGCATATAGCTATTTTCTTAGAGAAAGGAGCCACAATAGTTTATAATAAGCAGGAGGATGCATAGGAAGGACATGAAGGATATGTGTCTATCTAGGGAAGGAACAAGGAATGAGAGAGCTCCTTGCAGTTGACTGATTCCAAATAAGTCACTCACACATGAAGCGTCCTGCTCAGGTCTGCTTCCTACGCCTGGGTCAGCCATGACCAGCAGAAACCATCAATCACACCCACTCACAAAATGGAGTGAGAGTGATTGATGGTTCAAGACTGAATTACCCCTGCCTGATTCGAGGGAAATCTTAATGGAATCTGGGAGCCCTGAACTGGAAACTTGGGTTTTGGCCTGGAAATGGACCCTAAACCTTGGGGCTAAGTCCAGGTGTGCCCTAGTCAATCCAAACCTACAGCTTCAGGGAGAAGCATTTGGATACTGAGCTCCACACATTGCTCATTTTGTTTCAGCACTTTTTCAGGTTGTCCTTATGAAAAACATGAAAAATAATAATGGCGTTTTTGTAGATTTTCAGAAGCAGATTTCAGTATTTTCATTAAAAACATGTTTACTTCTCTTATCCCAATCTTAATAATTACCCTATCTTTTAAATGCCTGTTTTTAGACAATAGTTTCATGCATAAGAATATGTTATAGAGAAAAATCATTTTCAATAAATACACATTCAGTTACAAAGAACTGTACAGTACTTGAGAACAGTATCATAGCACAAGAAAATAGCCATTTCAAGAGACTTATTTTCTTCCCTTATTATTCCCTCCCTTTATTTATTGTTATTTTTAGCTCAGAGGCAAATTAATTTTGTTGAAATTATAAATTGTACAAACACAAGTTTTGTTCTTGAGATTCTTTCTTGGTTAGGAAAAGGAAATACCTGTCATTTCTTAAAGAAGACAATGATGATGAGTTAGTTACATGAGGCTTGAACATAACAATCACTCTTCTCCCCTTGAACTTCTCTGAGCCTTGTGGTTTACAGATCAACTTGAGCTTGAATCTGCTCTAGCAAGACCTAGTAAGAACATTTCTTTTCAGAGGGGAGAGGTGTTGGGAGGCTGGGTGAAATAGGGGAAGGGATTAAGAAAAAAAAAAAGACACAGATAACAGTATGGTGACAATCAAAGGGAAATGGTGGTAGGAAAAGTAGAATAGGATAAAGTTAGGATAAATGAAAATGGAAGGAGACTTAACTTTGGATGATGAACACACAATATAATACAAATATAATATATTATAGAATTGTGCACTTCAAATTTATATAATTTTATTAACAAATGTAAACCCCAATAAATTTAATTTAAAAAGCACTTCATAAAATGCAAAAAAAAAAAACAGTTATTCACAGAGGAAACCAAAATATTCAATAAACATTTTTCAATGAGTGAAAATACAGGAGTTCTTGTCTTTTCTGAAGATGAATAAACCCTTAGATCATAATTTTTATGGAGCCAATTTTAAAATAGGCACAATAGTATCAATCATGAGAGTTGTGAGAAATAATGATCAAAAAATATTGAACACAATGTCTGGCAACTTAATGTTAAATGCATATTTGTTGTGTTTATTATAAATTATAGAGAAAAGTAAGTATGCTTCAAACCTATTACCTTTATTTTGTGAAAAAATAAAACATTGAAAGGTGTCAAGTCAAATGTAGTCTGCAATGTATTAACAAGGCAGATGGAATGGGTATATGTTGCATATACTCGATAGAATTGTGTCATGAAAATAACAAAATAATGACTGGTTTGTGACTCATTTGCATATGAAAGGAATGAGTCCCTGGTGTATATGCACCCTAGTTTCCTTCTTTTCTTTTTTCTTTTTTTTTTTCTTTTCTTCTCTTTTCTCTTTCTTTCTTTTTCTGTCTTCTTTCTTACATTCTCTCTCTCTCTCTCTCTCTCTCTCTCTCTCTCTCTCTCTCTCTCTCTATATATATATATATATATATATATATATATATTTGTGTGTGTGTGTGTTTTGTTTTTTGGTTTTTGTTTTTTGTTAATCAAACCAAGTCTTTATTTGTAGCTGGGCAGCAGCTCCTCTTTGTGGTCATAGCACCATAGACATAATAACACTCTTGGAAGCTTATACTTTCAATTGACTCTATAAATGCAGTTGTGAGGTAGAGTGTATACAGTATCTATAAACACATATGTGATAATATTTATTATCAGCCTACATCTTATTTCCCCATTCTTTTGACTTTGATGACAATGATGAATATGAATTCCAAAATGTTAGTTTCATGATTTTTTTTTCTTAGTCTAAAATAAATCTCTCTTAAGTACTTTCCTCCTTGGGCAATGTGTTTCTCATTTGCTGTGGCACTAAGTATATAGGTATGGCTGACCGCTAACCTGACATGTGCCTGTCACCAGGGACTGCTGGTTCTTTCATCTTCTTAATGGACATTTCTCTACAGATGTCTGTGGCCTACCTGACTATAATCCTTTAAATTTTAATTCACTTTACATTTAGCCTGGTCATAAATACCATTTAGGTACCAATACTCTGCTTTATGCAATCCCTAAGGTGGTGCTTTTATTTTAATGAGGCCATTTGCAACTTAAGAGCAAAAAAATTCCATCTTTGATTGAATATATTTGTCAGTTTTATTCCCGATTGGCATTTTCATGGGAAAACTTGGATAAAACTAAAGGATGGCTGCTTACCAAGTGGGATAAAAGTTTCAGTATGTTTCTACATTCAAAATTTACTGAATAAATGGCCTTTGAAACTTGGTTTGAAACATCAAAGTAAACCCTGGATGTAATCAAAAGTAAAATACAGAATTAAATTATGTTACAAATGGAATTTCCACTGGTATTCTTTTTCTATTTGAAAGGAAAGAATAATTTGAGAGTCTAGTTAATAAACTATTCAAATATAGGTTACTATAATAGTCTGTGGAAGTGAATATAGAAGAATATGTGCAAATAGTGACTAATAATTAATTTTGCAATTATGTTCTCCCATTTTATTTCAAAGTTAGTCTGTTTACTAGTAACACTGCATGCTTTTTGTGCAACTCCAGATTGTTATTGAGTTTTAATTTATTTAAAATTTGGTGTCAATGAGTCTTAGCCTAGTCAAAATACTAATTTACCTTCAATTTCTTAAATAAATAAACAAAAACTATACTTGGCAAACAGTGCAGAAATAGTATAGAAGACTGAATTGTTTTTGAATGCTGGAATTCTGAGTGATTTGGATTGAATTTCAACTTCGGGCCTCACAGTGTGATATTTGAAAGTTATTTAACCTTTCTGAGCCTTAGTTTTCATCTTTATCAAATAATTGAAACAATATCTTATAATTGGATAAAAGGATTACAAGAAAATATATTTCTAACAATTATATGCACAGTTCTCTGATCGTGAGGCCAAATTCTCTTCCCTACTTCACACATTTTCCAAAACATTTTTACAGGGGCCTTGTACATTCATAGAACCTAATTTCTCTGCATATGAGATTAGAAGTATTGAAGCATATTTTTTCTTTGCCTAAGTTAATGGTGATTTCATATAGTTTTATTTGATAGAAGGAGAATGGACAAGAGTTCAAGAAACAACAACATTAAAATGTTTTCTTGGGAAAAAATGAGAATTTGAGAACTTAAAATGGTATGAAAAACACATTAGTTAACATATTCACGTAATTATTAGACTTAGTTTTCTATTTGGTTGGCAATATTCCTTAAATATGAATAATGGTAGTTATTTTTAAAATAAGGTGAATACTAGCCCACCATTCAAATCAATAGAATTATACTTGCATATCTATAAAATTTCAAAACCAATACTGTTTCACATGTATATCTTAATTCAAAAGTCTTGGGCCCTGGCTGGTAGCACAGTGGATAAGGTGCCAGCCTGCAAACCCAAAGGTCGCAGGTTCGATTCCCCAGCCAGGGCACATAACAAGGTTACAAGCCAGGTCTCCAGTCAGGTCTGTGGCTGGAGGCAGGTGAAAAGCAACCATACATTGATATCTGTCTCCCTCTCTGCCTCTCTCTCTTCCCCTCTTTCTAAAAACAATAAATAAAGTCTTAAAAAAAGAGTCCAAAATTATTTAAAAAGAAAAAAAAAAAGTCTCAGTGATGCCTAATCATGACACTGTACAAATTTTGATAAGTACAGGAAATTCTGGATTCTGCTCTCCCAGTTGCTACATAATATCAGTTAATTACTGAGAGGGAACCAGTGCATTTCTTATATATGTATTAATAGATATCTCAAACTTGACTTTTCCATGAAAATTGATGTTCTGGTATATCTACAGTAGTCTTTATATCAAGGGAACTTTATCTTTCACAGAAAACTCTGGACCACATAAAGTTGGGAAACTAGACTACATATTTCAGAAAATTCTTATTCAATTTATATTCATATTTATATGTTTTTTTCCTTGACAATCCTTTGAATGAGTGAACCTCAATACAAACAATCTGCATTATGAGCCTAAATAATATTTCATACCAAATGTTAAATTTATAAGTGAAAGTAACACCACAGCTATCTTATATGGCCATACAAATATTTAGATATTCTATGAGAAGAAACATAGCATAATTTTTTGTTTTATCAACTAATTAAACCACTGAAGAGACTCTGCATTGACAAGTAAGTCAGCCTATTTGCCATGGCTTATCACCCAGGATATAAATTGCAAACTGATACATCGTAAATTTGTAAGAGAGAATAGAGGAGAAGAAAGATCTGTAAAAGTAGATGTACACACAAGCTATGTGTTAGGTTGCAGGAATAGTAACACTCAAGAACCTATTTCCTCTTCACTGTATCTGCCCCCTTTCTTTCCTTCCTTCCTTCTTTAATTCTTTGTGCCAGCAGGCAGCAATAATCTATCCACATTTAAAAAAAACAAAAAAACAAAAAAACAAAAAATATAATGCCAAGTCTATTTGGGGAGTTTGAAATATTAAAGAGTGAAAATACAAGAGTTCTTGTTCTTTTGGAGGCTGAGTAAACTCTTCTATTGTAATTTTTGTGGAGCAAAAGTCTATATATTGCAGACTGTGTTTTACTTAATACCTTTTGATGTATTATTTTTCATAAATTAAAAGTAAGAAGTTTGAAACATACTTACTTTCCTCTATAATTGACAATAAACACATCAAGTATGAATTTAACTATTTGCCAGACATTATATTCAATGTTTTTTTGATCATTAGTTTCTTTACTTTTTACAACTCTCATGATTGATATTATTGTTTTTGTTTTTATAACTGAGAATATTAAGGCATAGAGATATAAAATGAAAATCTGTACTTGCATATTTATCAAATTGCAGAGACAATATTATGTTTCCTGTATGTGTGTCTTCACTTAAAAGTCTTGATGATTTTTAATCATGACTCTGGACAAATTTTGATAAATAAAGAAGTTCTGGATTCTACTCTCCCTACTGCCACATTACCGACTGGAGTCAATTAAGTACTGAGAGAGAGCCAGTGTATTTCTTATATATTAATAGATATCTCAAACTTGACATTTCCAACATTTCATGTACTTAAAATGGAGCAATTGATATGTATTTGCCTCTTTAAAAAGAAATCATATACTTCTCACAGTCTTTTCCATCGCTGTTGCTGAAGCCCAAACTCTTATCCCTTCTTCCAGACACACTATACAACCAACCTTTAAAGAAATCCTGTTATTAATACCTTCCAAATCCTTCAAGAACTCCACTACTTTTCATCAACTAGAGCACACCTTCTCCGATCCCAAACAATATTTCCTCTCCTGTAAGTAACTGCAACCACTATCTAATCATTCATGTTGCTCTTGTCTCCTTTCTGTCTATTTAAGCAGGAGCTGGAGAGATCATTTTAAAGCATGAGATATACCATGCCATGCCTCTTTTCAAAATATTACCATGACTTCTTAGTTCACACAGAAATACCTGGTGTTCTTACTCTACTCTCTAAGGTCCTACACATCCCACAATATCCCTTGTTACTGCCTGCTCACCCAGCCCACTCTGCTCTGTAAACAATATTGGCCTTCACTGATCTCTGAACTTATCAGGCTGGCTCCAGTTTCAGTGCCTTTGCCCTTCCTGTTCCTCCACCTAGAAAACTTTTCCTCCATGACCACATGCTTGGTTCTATTATTTCAGCATGTTAGATGGGAACACAGTCACTCTCATTTATGTACATGTAGTCTATTGTAGTCTATTGTCTATAAAGACAGTTTTGAGGAGTTGTGACAGAGACTATCTGGCATTCAAAGCCTAAAGTGTTTGCTATTTGTCTCTTTACAGAAAAATTTTGCTCAGCCCTGTATCATTATGTGGCATGTGATACATATAATTAATATTAAATTAATTAAAGTCTGTCTGTACTTGATGTAAGCTCCAGTATTCAACATTTTGTTTATTACTATATTTCCAGCACTCAATGTTCAACAAATATTTGAGAGTGCATGAAGAAATTTGTTGGATGGCATATACTGGCTCTGTACACTCAACTTATGATTGTTAAAGATGTTAATGCTCTCTGTAACTCTCTGAGATATCTTATTCTCCAAAAGAAAACATCTTGTCAATAACAGTGATATTTATGGTAATGCAGTGATTGCTGACCATCGACTTTGAATTAAATGTAGGAAAACAATTATTTCACTCCACAGTAATTTATATTTTTTAAATTATAAATAATTTTTGGTAAGAAAATGTCATTTATGACACTGAAAGAACAGAGTGGGTATAGGAAAGATAGTTGTTCTTGCTGTATTCATTATTAAAAGCAAATATTTTGAAAAAGGTCATGAGATCTTTGGGTAAAACATACAATTGAGGTATTATAGTTTATTGAAATACCAGAACCTCTCCTGGCTGGTGGCTCAGAGGATAGAGGCTGGCCTGTAAACCCAAAGGTCACTTCAATTCCTAGTCAGGGCATGTAATCAGGTTGCAAGCCAGGTCTCCAGCCAGGTGTGTAGCTGGAGGCAGGTGAAAGGCAAACATACATTGATGCTTCTCTTCCTTTCTTCCTCCTTCTCTGCCCTTTTCTCTAAAAATAATGAATAAAATATATTTAAAAAAAAGAAAAGAAAGAAAACCCAGAACCTGATTGAGCTCAGAAGAAGTGGGTCAGACACCTAGCCCTATTGTATATCAACTCTATGAATCTGAGATGGTAATTATTAAAATATCAATATTACATCATTTTTTGAGCATTAAATGAGATGAATATGATTTAATCTATCCTACCATAAATATTCAATAAATGAAATTTAATTAGGAAAATCTAAGCTAATCTTATTAACCAACAAATGTTACAACTTTTTGGGTAACTCTGGAAAATATCCTGATACACAAAATGTTTATTTGGTGCCCTTCTAACCAGGCTCAGTTTCTTTCTCTTCCCATATGTATAGGGGTGGATGTACAGAAATTTTAGGTGAGCTGACCTGAATGGACCCAGTCTCTCCACTTACTAGTTATGTGTATTAAGCAAGTTACTTAACATTTTTGTGATTCAATTTCTCCTTATGTAAAATAAAGATAATATTTATTTAACAACATTCTTATGAAATTTTAGAAATTATAGCTGAAATGCTTAATAGAGCATCTAGCATATTTTAGGTGAAATAAAAACTACCTAAACAAATAGGACTACATCAAAATGAAAAGGTTTTGCACAACAAAGAAAGTCATCAATAAAATGAAAAGACGAAGCTCTGAATGGGAAAACATATTTGCCAACACATCTGATAAAGGGTTAATATCTAAATTTATGAAGAACTTATAAAACTCAATATGAATAAACCAAATAATCCAATTAAAAATTAAGCTCTGAAAGATACAAAGGCTCTGAATAGACACTTCCCCAAAGAGGGCATGCAGATGGTCAATAGTGATGCTCAACATCACTAGCCATCAGAGAGATGCAAATTAAAACCACAATGAGATATCACTTCAAACCTATTAGAATGGCTATTATCAATGAATCAACAAACAACAAGTATTGTCAAGGATGTGGAGAAAAGAGACCCCTGTGCACTGTTGGTGGAAATGTAGATTGTAGTAGCCACTGAAAAGAAATATGGAGATAACTCATGACCCAGCAATTCCACTTCTGGAAAAATATATGCATCTCTGTGTTCATTGAAATACTACTTACAATAGTCAAGACTAGAAAGCAGCCCAAGTGGCCATCAGTAAGTGAGTGGATAAAGAAGCTGTGGTACATTTATTTACACAATGGAATACTAGGCAGCTGTGTAAAAAAAAAAAAAAAAAAAAAAAGGACCGCATAAATGGACCTGCAGATTATGATGCTAAATGAAATATGCTCATCAGAGAAAGACAAATACCATATGTGGAATCTAATGAGCAAAATGAACTAGAGTAAAATAGTGACAGAGTCACAGAGAGAGAATAGGCTGACAACTATTAGAGCAAATGGACCTGTGTGGGAAGGGGTGAAGGGATTGAGCAAAAAAAAAAAAAAAAAAAAAAAAAGGAGAGAGGGAGAAAAAACTCATGGACAGGGACAACAATATAGCAATTTCCTGGGGGTGGGGGGTGGGTGGAGTAGCAGGGCAATAGAGGAGGGTAAAACATATAAATGGTGATAGACAAAAACTTGACTTGGGTTCGTGAACATACAACACAGTGTACAGACTGTGAGCTGTAGAACTGTGCACCTGAAACCTATATAGTTTTGTGAACCAGTGTCACTCCAACAAATTCAATAAAAATAAAATTAAGCAAAGCAAAAATAAACTTTAAGTTTGTTGAGGTCCTCCTCCCCCTAATTCTTAACTCCAATGTCAATCATATAGGGTGTAGTTATGTTACATGATCTTCAAGTTCTCTGGCAACTTTATTAAATAAAACAAACCTAATAAGGAATATGGCATAATAGATTAACATCCTATGTCTGCAATGTTTTTATCTTGAAATTTTGAAATTACAATCATAAACACCTCAAAACACAAATTATTATTTGATGATAAGTGTTAGGCTCGCAGAAAAATCACCAAAAATATTTTTCCTAATCTTTCAGATGACAATATTTAGATACTGTATTACACATAGTTATTTTCTTAAAATGCAGCTTCAATAACATCCTGTTTTGCCCCTAGCATTGATTCAGTGTATAGATTTTTTCTGACGGTGGGGAGGATTTCTAGGTTAGTTTTATTTTACTCTCTGAGTTAAAAAAAAAATAGCTGTAGTACTATAAATACAAATATGCATTTCAAGGGAAAAATGGAATCTGTTTCCATAACTCTGTTCTGAGCCCTAACACCCAGGATAAGTTGGCCTGGTTCAGAACTGAAACAGCCTCTGCTTTCTTTGTTTTCTTTACTGCTGCGTGCATGAACTGTGTTGAGTCAAGTCCTTCCTACAGGGTGTCTGAGAGCACTTTCCTGGGGGTGTAGCCATACCAGCCACTTAAAGCATTTCTCTTTTTATTGATGTCTCAGGTGCTCATTATTTTACCTTTATCTGCATTTTTCAGCATTTCATCCATGGCTTTGATCATGCTCTACTTTGACCTCTTCCTGGCTTGAAAAGGTTTTATTCATGACTTTTCCCATCTTTCCTAACCTTTCAGAGAGTCAGCTATTTTTCCAAAGGATCAAAAGCTATGGAATACTGTATGTTAACTTCAAATAGTGACCTCTTTATATAAACATTGATACAAGGAGTTGTTCAAAGGAGATTGTGTTGTCTAAGTAAAGCTGGGCTTTAGTCAACCTTGTAAAGCAGTTGGACTTTATCTTCCTCTTTCTCCTCTTCTTTCAAAACACGACTATTCTGTGTTCCATTTCCTCAGGGCTCTGCTTTAGCTGGTTATCAATGCCTAAATGTTGAGTTAATATTACTATAATCTTCATTCCTACTTCTCTCTCTCATTACCAGAATGTTATTTATCTTATTTCAAGAATATGAACATAATTACAAACATAATTTAACATCTTTGAAATTGGAATAAATTTTACAATTGATGACCTGTCATGATTAAATTGACAGTATTTTTTCCTCATGTGTACATAAAATAATGCTATATTTTATAATTGATAACCTCTTAAGTGAAATCAGAAATAAGGGATTCCTAGAAAGCAGGAAGCATTAATTCTACTAGTATAATTTTAGGCACAATAAAATCTTAATGTCAGTGTTCATTTTGGCCAAAGAGTAATATCCTTCCTTGCTCCAAACTCCACCTCCCATGTAGGTGACTGCTTGATTCCCACCATAATCCAACTGGCTCATCATTTAACTGAAACTAGCAGCTTGCATGGCAGGGGTGAGAGAGCTGATATTACTTCACAGGCTACGTTTATGTTTTTCATGAAAATTCCAAAATATTTTTTAATGTAAGTAATGAAAAGTAATAACTATGAACTAAATTCCAGGGGGAACTCTCTCTGCCCAGTTCTGTAGGAAGTAAGCCGAATTTGTAAACCTTATTCAATGGAAACTTATGCAGAACTTTATGCTTATTCCTAGCACTCATTTCTGCTTCCTTATGGTGTTTCATGAAATTTTCTTCATAAAAGTAAAAGTATGATACTTGATCAATGTAAATGGGATAGGATAAAAAGAAAATGCAGTATACAACCTATTCTATTTCCTGTCATTTAACTACTTAATTTAGTGATGTAGCATGGATTATCTACTCCTTCCCCAGCTAATAGTTCACATTTATATATACTATATAAGGATTATTACCATACACACCATGTTGCCTGATATGGTCAAAATCATATTGTCTTATTTCTCATCTGAGGTGGATCTGCCTGGTTGGTCATTTATCTTGGGAAATCGTTCTTGGGCTCCAGGGACTACGTGCTTGCAATGAGAGGAATTTACCACTAGATGGTGATATTTTGAATTAGCAATAGAATGGAGGATCACTACTTCAGATGAATTGTATAGCAAAAAAGTTTTCAGAAATTGTCGCTGTGTTTTTTAAACACATGTTGTTTATACTACAATATAACTTACATTATTAAAGCTAAGTAATCAAAGCTCTTAAATCAAAATTAAAGAATAGAATATAATAGTAGTCCTAAATTCTGGTTAAAGCACCAAACTTGAGGGTACTTCCCAGATAATTACAAATGTACATTGAACCCTCTCTCAGAGAAAAAATCCAAGATTCTCTAAATTTTAAAATATTTTCCAGATATTTCTAGTGAGCTTGACCCATGGACTACATTTAGGTAAGTTTACACTTGATGATTTTTATGGTACCACTGAATTTTAAAGGTAAAGATTTCCCAATCACTTGAATTTAAATATCTCTCTAAGCATGTCTGTCATATTCTCTCTAAGTTTTGATGCAATGTGCTAAAAACCTCTTGGATAAATCAGAAGTATTCTAGTACATCTGATTGTCTTTCACTCAATTTTGAAAATCAAGTTTGTCTTTTTAGCATGTTTAAATGGTGGCTTATTTTTCAATGAACACACTAGAAACTTTAGTTCTGTCTATGAACACAAAAGTTATGGTTTCTCATGCCAAAGAAAAGAGATGTCATAATAATGTTTAAAAACTTTTTGATTTTTTTTAAGTTTTTTTTTTTTTTTTTTTTTGTCTTTGCTTTTTGAAGATCTTATTCACTATTTCCAGAGAGTGGGGAAGGGAGAGAGGGAGAGAGACATCAATGTATGGTTGCCCTCCACCTGCCCCCAGCCATAAACTGCCTGGGGACCTGGCTTGCAACCTGGCCATGTGCCCTGGCTGGGAATCAAACCAACAACCCTTGTGTTCACAGGTGGGTGCCTTATCCACTGTGCCACCAGCCAGGGCCCTTTTGATTTTTTAAATAAATTTTATATTTTAGGGCATTTTTAGACTAATTTTTTTTTTTTTTATTGTGTGTTTTTCTTTTAAAATAGACTCGGGGAACAAAAACTTCAAGTAGTTTTTAAAATTATCTGTCTCTTTTTAAAGACATAAAATGTGGCAGTAATCTTTAAAATACAGCAGCCATGGTTAGGTGGTTCAGTTGGTTGGAACATTGTCCCATATACCAAAAAACTGTGGGTTCAATTCCTAGTCAGGGCACATATCTAGGTTTAGGGTCCCATTCCTGGTTTGGGTGGGTATGGGGATATGGGATGTTTTTCTCTCTCACATGAATGTTTCTCTCTCTCTCTCTCCCTCTCTCTCTTAAATCAGTAAACGTATCCTCAGGTGAGAATTAAAGAAATATAATACAATACTACTCAGCTGTACAAGGAAGAAAAATTTACCTTTTGCAGCAGTATGGATGGACTTAAAGAGCATTATGTTAAGTGAAATAAACCAGTCAGAGAAAGACAAATGCCATATGATTCCACTCATATATGGAATCTAATGGACAGACTGAACTAACAAGTAAAACAGAGACAAACTCATAGATGGAGAGCAGATGACAGCTAAAGGGGAGGGTTAAGGAATGGAGGGATTGAGGAAAAAAAAAAAAAAAGACTCATGGACATGAACAACAGTGAGGTAATTGCTGGGAAGAGGGAGTATAAGGGAAATAAATGGTAATGAGAAAAATACAATGAAGTTTAAATCAAAGAAAAAATAAAATACAACAGCATAGTATTTTCTATACATGTAGTCTGACCCTTAGGTTGATTGGGCAACATATTTAAGGAATGTTTATCTGATGATACGCAATTATTTGCAGAGGCTTATGCCTAAGAAAAGTTGTAACCATTTTTCTTTTAGTTAACATATTTTTATTTAGTAAGTTTTACAGAGAGAGAGAAACATTCATTTGTTGTTACATTTATTTATGCATTCATCATTTGATTCTTGTATGTTCCCTGGCTGGGGATTGAATCTGAAACCTTAGTATGTTAGGAGGATACTCTGACCGAGATACCTGGCCAAGGCCCCCATTTGTCTTTCTACTTAGTCTCAGCATCCTTCTTTCAAAAGAAAAGGATCACATTTTCTTCTCAGATATATTAGCTTTCCAATCAATGTTGGTTAATCCCAAAATGTCTAAAACCAACAAGTGGATTTAGGAGTTTACACATTAAAAAAAAAAAAAAAAAAAAAAAATTGCCCTTTTTTGGTCCAGGCCTGAGAGCCTGGAAGAGCTAGCTTGTTATTCCCAGGAACCTTGCAACCTTCCAGGCCTAGAAAAGAGATTAAGAAGGGTCTGAGCTCGGGACTGATCCTGACACTGAGGCCAGACAGTGTGGTGATTCTGGCCCTGAGTCCATTCCCATGTTTGTCCCCTCTGCTGCTTAGCTTCTGTCTGTAAAATGGGGACTGTGGTAGCATGCATCTGGTAGGCTTTGTTATAAGGATTGTCAACATAAGAAACGTCCAAGCATTTGGCTGGTGTGGCACAGTGGATTGAGCACCAGCTTGGGAACCCAAGGGTCTTTGGTTTGATTCCCAACCAGGGCACATACCCAGGTTGCAACCAGGTCCCCAGTTGGAGGCACGTAAAAGGCAACCGTATGTTGATATTGCTCTACCTTCCTTCCTCCCTCCCTTCGCCTTGCTCTAAAAATAATGAATAAAGTCTTAAAAAAAAAAAAAAAGAAAGAAAGAAAAGAAAAGAAAGAAGAAAAAGGAATGTTATCTCCCAAAGTCACCACAACCACCACCTGTGCCGTATCTTAACTTGTTTATGGCTTTTCTGCCTTTCTACTGCTTCAACCCACCTATCGGGTTACTTTCATCTCTCTCCACCTTAACCTACCATAGTCTTCACACTCATAATGTGTCTCTTCTCTCTTAAAGTCCATTTGATTTGATCATGCAGAAAATCAGTTAGTTAGGAGTGTAAGCCAGAAGATCCAGGAAGACATTAACCAGCTGCTACATTTAAAAGCTTGAAATGTACCCCATTCTTTTATTGTTTTCAATTATAATTTCTGAAAATTGTAGAGTTTCAGATTTTTCAGAAGAGATCCTACATAATAATCAGTCAATAATGTAAATCATGAGCATTGCTTTTTTTCATTTTACTTAACTATACAGAAATTACAGTCTTCATGACATATGTAGCTGCTGGAAAAGAAAAATGTTAATTTTAGTGTCACCTATGGAATGTAACAATTTACTCAGTATATTTATAATATATTCCTCATTCTCATTTGTATGAAGTCACTAATTTCACAATAATAAAAAAAATATTATGAAATTGTGCCTTGGGCACAGTTGGCAATTCTTTCTTAAAATATTTTTATATGTAGTCTTGTTGAGATCCGGTTTCAGCTCCAGAATTTGGAAATCTAGGAGTATGCTCCTACAGTTACCTAAATAAAATATCTGGACAAATTTCAAATACATGGTTTCCTTGAATAGGAGAAAGCATTTCCTTACCTAAGGCAGATGCTACCAGACCCCACTAAGTATTCAGCTAGAATAACTTAAATTAGAGGCAGAATGCAGACAGGTGGGAGGGAATGAAGCTTTGGAGGCCACAGATGTGGGATAGGAGGACTCCACTGCTAGCAGCCTTTTTCTCCTTTTAACCCAGGAGGTGTTAAAAGGCAAGAATGGGTGAGGCCAGAGACAGCTTTCCTTCTGTAGAACTACCAAGGGAAGCAGACACTGAAAGGGGGAAAACAAACCATTCCTCATGCTCCACCCACCTGACCCCACCCTACTTTTCTCTCCTTTTTCATTTTTGGAAACAAAAGCCTTATCTACAGAAGAGCAACAAAACCTATTGTTCTTAGGGCACTGGTCAAAACCCATTGCAGTGGCAAAACACATGACAAAAACCTGTCTAGCCCTAGAAAAAGGGCAGAGATATATTTTTAGCAAGAACTATAGCTGGAGAAAGAGCAGGGATATTTTGAAAGCCTCATCCTGGAGACTCATGGACTTTTCCTCTTATATATTCTGTCTTTAGGCTAGAGAGCATTAAGTCAAAGTCATAATGAAAATACCTCCAGATAAGTTGCAACCAAAAAGCCATCTCTGTGCTACAACACAAAAAGGAAGATTCAATGGTGAAGGTGGAGTAAAAATTGATGAAAAGAAAGGCAGGTGCCACTGTTAGCACAATATACGTATTGCTAAAGAAATTTTGAAACTGTGGTCTTTTAAAGACAAACAGCAAAAATAGCAAAACTGCCTAACTGCTGGCTAGATTAACACAAACTTCCAAACTCACAGTAAAAACCTAGAGAAATTTATGTCTATTTATAAACATAAAAACTATTTGAATCTCTATTTTCCTTTGCAAGATGCCTTAGCTTTCTACAGAAAAATATGACCAATATGAAAAGGCAACACACACACACACACACACACATGAACCAACAGACATAGATGTTGAAGCTGACAATTTTAAATTACTATGATTAATATGTTACACACTTATGACAAAGGTGGACAATGTGCAAGTTTAGATGGATAGTTTCATTAGAGATAAGAAGCCTATAAGGAAGAATCAAATAGAAATGTTAGAAATACCAAAACTATAAAGTAATACTATAGCTGTAAAGGTTGTTTTTAATTGGTTCAGTGGTAGCCAACACAGTAATCAGTGAACTTGAGCATAGGTCTATAAAAATTACCCAAAACTAAACCACAAAGAGAAACAAAAAGTGTGGGGAAACAAATGAACTAACAAAAGCTGAAAACAGAGCACTCAATAGCTGAGAGCCAATATCAAATATAAAAAAAAAAAAAAAAATCCTAACCATTGTCTAACTAGAACCCTAGGAGAATCAGGAAAGATTAGGTCAATAAATATATGAAAAAATAAATTTACTGAAAATTTCTGTAAATAATCATAACCAGGAAGCACCAAAACAACAAACAAGATAACTCCCCAGGGAATTGGGAGGAGTGGGTTTTGAGCACACTTAGGCATATCACATTAGAAAATGTTAGAGAACAAAGAGAAAGTTGCATTGCAATCCGAAATAAATGTATTCTAGCTGATTGCTCATCAAAAACTATAAAAAATATGGTCCTTCCCTAATTCTTTACCTAACCGAAGTATCTTTCAAAAACTAAAATATAAATATGGCTTTCTAGGGCAAAAAGACAGTATTGATTACAAGCAGATCCGTACTATAGGAAATGTGAAAGGAAGAATATCAGGTGGAAAAAATACTGTTGGACTGAAATTTGAAATTTACAATGAAAAGAATACCTGAGAATAAAATAAAGGTAAAAAACATTTTATTCATTATTTTTTAGAGAGAAGGGCAGGATGGGAGGAAGAATGGAAGAGAAAGGTCAATGTATGGTTGTCTTTCACCTGCCTCCAGCTACAGAGCTGTCTGGAGACCTGGCTTGCAACCTGGTTATGTGCCCTGACTGGGAATTGAACCAGCAACCTTTGGGTTTGCAGGCCAGTGCCAATCCACTGAGCCACCAGCCAGGGAAAAATATGTTTTAATTACTCTGAAACATAACTGACTGTCAAAAGGAAAAAGGGCAGCAATGTATTGTGTGTTCACAGCAAGTATAAGGTAAAATATATGATTTCAATAGCACAAAGAAGGAAAGAAAGAAATTGAGAATATGCAGTAATAAGATTATAGCACAGTGATATGGCTTACAATATTGTTTAAACTAAGATTCTGATTAACTAAAATGTATATCTAAAGTATAGATTAATCAACAAAATGTGAAAAAAATGTATAAGTAGTATGTTAATAGTAGAGATAAAAATGATGCAAACAATCCAAAAGAAAGTAGAAAGGGAAAAAACAATAGATTGAAGGAGTACAATACATGGGGCAAGAGGATGGATTTTAACCCCCAGTCTTCTGTCTTGTTTCCTCTAGATTACTCTGATTAATCTTATCTCATAGGCATAACTAGAATAATATAGAAACAGTCTTACCTGAAAACAATATGTATTTCTATAGCTTCTGGCTTTCTCTATACAAAACAAATACTCCTCAAGTTTAATTAAGCATCTTCTTTGTGCCAAGGGCTATGTGTAAGAACTATGAATTCAATGTTGAATAAACAGACTCAATCTAGTTCTCATTTCCCAGTACTTGTTTATATGTTCTTGATTGGGCAATAAAAGTTTTGAAACTGCCTTTAAATATTTTGAATTTTAGACAACTATCTGATAAAGAACTTAGAACCTTTAAAGAACATTTTATTTTTGATGCTTGTTGCATTAGTAAGAGTAAAATATTTGAAAACCATGTATAATTACATATATATATGTGTGTGTATATATATATATATATATATATATATATATATATATTAGACAATATTGCTTATCCACACAGCATTAATTGCTTCCTTTTACGTTTGTAAGGAACCAGTGATTTTTCAGGTTTCCAAGCCTTCCTTTAAATAGCCTGAGTGACTGGAGGAAAATTGAGTCAATTTCTAGCCCCAGAGGTTAATCCTGATCAGCCTAAACTAATTATCCAATCCCATTTCCACACTCCAACCAGTGACTGATTTAGGAAATCAGACTTAATCTAATTACTGTATAGCATTCCAGCAATGGTTACTTATTCCATGGGTTGAACCTTGACAGTGCATCCCTATTTAGCAATGGAAGACTGGGTTTTTCTCTATTCTACTGCATAAAGACAAGAAGACACTTTCTATTCAAGGCTATTGGCAATTATATTCTGGACACAAGAAAGGCCAGTTTAAGAACATAGTGATACATGTATATTTATAAGAATTGATCTTATGGGATCATAAAGGACCTGATTTGGAGTCATATGTTTTTAATTTTTCTCCTGAAACTTCTAATTATGTGAAATTCACTTAGTCATTCCAAAACTATTTACTGATCACTTACTATGTGTCAGTTATTCCTATACTAAAGATACAACACGAACAAAAGGCAAAAGCTTCTGACTTTACAGAGTTTATATGTATTGTAAGAGCAGAACATAAATAAGAAAAGAAGTAAATGTAGACTAGGTCAGATGTTGAGCAATGCTGTATTTGTTATTTTTGATTGATGCTCCTCATTACTTCTTGTGGCTCTAACTTTCCATCTCAGGTCATTTCCCTTTAGCCCCTTTTCTTTTTCTTTTTCTTTTTTTTTTTTTTACAGGGATCCTATCCCCAAATTGTTAGCCACTTCACTTACATAGCCTTCAATTCTGATTTCTCTTCCTCACTTCAGCTCCCTTTCCTTCTGCTAAAATAGTCAAATGCATCCAAACAGAACTATGGGATGATCTTGAAGCTCACTGAATATTTCTTTTTTCTTTAGGACTCACATTCTGTCTGTTGCCCATGTTAAAAACAGCTGTCTTGTATATTTTTGGCTGGAGGGAAAATCTAGTGCCAATCTCATGACCCGAGGTGGAAAAACAATAACAACAACAACAACAACAACAACAACACAAGAACCCTGAGTTTTACAAAGTAAGTGAAATGTAAAAGGACTTCAGGTGTAATAAATAATCTACATGTAAATATGGCAGAATCAAATATTATATTTTAAGGCAAGAATTGAGTTGTTTAGAAAAGAACTGTTTATTTCTAAGGATTGTGAGTACACACAAATGTGACTAGAGAGGACAAGCAAGAGCCATGTCATAACTTGTGCCTGAATAAAAATGCATTGCCACATCTTCTTTTCCCAACTATTTCCCTATTATTTTTAAAGTGTATGTTGCTTGTTGAAACTTTTTCTTGTATATTCTCCACTACAATATTGATGAAACTACAATGAACTTTTTAACTGTCGTACACTTCCAATGTCTATGTTATAGTAAGCACTCAAAAATATTTGTCAAATTAAGGTAAGTATATGAAAGAGGACCCCTCAAAAAACCCAACATTTTATTTATAAAAATTGTGTATTTATTCTTACATGTTCAAACTTCAGTCACCTTCAAATTACTCTCCATTTCATGAAATATGTGCATCTATCAAGACTTTTGTTCCCACTGCTCAAAACAGTTTTTGAGCTCTTTGATTTTGATGCCTTTTAGTGCTTCTGCTATTTTTTTGTTTCACCTCTTCCACATTGGCCAAATGTTTATTTTGAGCACTTTTTTTTCATCCAGGGATCAAAGAAAAAGTCACCCTTGAGCAAAATCAGAGGACTAGAGAGAGGAGGAACAGGGTTCATGCAATTTTTGATCAAAAACTGCTGAACACTCAGCTCCATGTGGGCAGGTGCACTTGTGAATCACCTATCATGAAATGGGCAGCATGTTGAAAGAGTCTTCAAAGAAAATTAACTGGAAGCCCTGGCTGGTGACACAGTGTATAAGGCACTGGCCTGCAAACCCAAGGGTTGCTGGTTCGATTCCCAACCACCTGGCACATAACCAGGTTGCAAGCCAAGTCTCCAGACAGGTCTCCAGCCAGGTCTGTAGCTGGAGGCAGGTGAAAGGTAACCATACATTGATGTCTTTTTCCCTCTCTGCCTCTCTCCCTTCCCCTCTTTCTAAAAATAATAAACAAAGTCTTTAAAAAAATTCACTGGAGCCAAATGCAGCCTCTCACAACAATGCCATCTGGAACATTTATACAGATGGGTTCCTAGAACATCCACCTACCAGGGGAAGTATGTACTACAAGCATGTGTTTTATGTGTGTATGTGTGTGTGTGTGTGTGTGTCCTACCTCATGCATTTGTGTCTATATCATATGTGTGTATATGCATAGGCTTAATTCATATAATAAAGTATTTAAAATTACTACTGATTATCTCAACATTAAAGTTATTATTTATGATTTAGTAAGTTATTTTGGGAAAATATTCTTCCAGGACCCTATTGTTACTATGAAAAATTATATTTTCATTAAGTATTTCAAATTTTGGCCTTCACATTAAAATTACCTCAAAGAAAAGTTCAAAGAAATTATAGCAACAACAATAAAATTAAATTTAAAAAAATTATAACTAGGTAAAAATAAATACAAGCATGAATGTCTAACATACGTTAAATCACTGAAACACATTTTTAAAAAATGGTACAACTCTCTCAGTAGGTCAACAGCCTTCACAGTACCACAGAAAGTCCATTTTTTGACCCAAAATGATAATGGTATTATTATATGAGAGGATTCCCTTGATAACCAATTATTACAAAAATTTTTGCCTACCATTATAAAATTACTGCTAGCTCCCTAGTCAAAAGGCTTGTTTTTTGTCATGACCTTTTCAATGCACTATGAATGTTTGAGGGATGTCAGAAATGACACCTAGAACAAAGTCATAGAAAATGACCACTCTGTAAGGCCAAAGTTTCAATGGCAAAATAAATGTTTTAACTCTCTCCAAATTTGTATTTACACTTATTTGCTAGAGACTTCAAACCAAAATAAACCAAACTTCTGAGTTATCCCATCTGACTTGAACTTGAATGTGTTGTGCACATAGTTAAATTCTGCCTAGCTTCTCCAAAGTGATGCTTTTAGGTTCACAGTTTTATTTTTTAAGTACAAGTATTTGATATTGAAATTCAGCTACTTCTCAATCAGCACATGTGGAATATTCCCCTTGTGGATTAGATGCATTGCATTTTAAATTTCAGAAAATTTTATCTTCTACTAATATTTATGACATACTTTATAGATTGTAGGCATGGTATGGACTTACTAAATAAATGCTTCTCTCATGTCTTTAGTTTGCATAAACATTCATTTATGTTCAAGTACAAGAAAATAGTATGCTAAACTTCTATTCTAAAAAAAGATTTGAAGTGAATTTGCCAAAACCATATGGACAAATTATTTTATATCATAAAGTAAATAGATGATTTTCTCTCCTGATCCCTGAAAAAATATTTTACACTGTGCAGAGGCAGAAGGCAGAGGAATGGGAAAGTGCACTCTTTAAGCCATAGGGGAACTGACTTATATAAAGAAGTCCCTGCTACTGGTCCCTGATTGGTTTTTTCTCATGCAAATAAAGCCTCCAAATCTTCAAAGTGTGATTGGTCCAAAAGTCACTGTCTCAATTGGTCAGAATGGAGCCATTCTGATTGTTCAGTAAAGATACTGAGGATAATATAGCTATGAGGTTCCAATTGAATGGAGAAAGCCTCTGTCCTAAAGGTTAAACTATAATTCTAGAAACTCTTTTACCGGGGTTCACTTAGATGTCAGGATACAGTGTAGGCAGGCAGTTCAGTGCAGGCTTCTCCTTGAGTGTGGTTTGCTTGAGAGATCCTTATTTAGAAGTATCACTAGATTCTTTCTCAGGATCCACCTATAAATTCAGGTTTATACAGGTCGGGTAAAAGTAGGTTTATAGTTCATATGAAAAAATACATAATACAAGAATAAATTATGCCCTAACCATGTAGTTCAGTTGAATGGAATATCTTCCAGTACACTAGAAGATTGCAGGTTTGATTCCCTATCAGGGCATTATAGCTAGGTTTTGGGTTCAATATCTGGTCAGGGGATGTATAGGAGACAACCAATGTTTCTCTTTCACATCGATGATGTTTTGTTGAAATCAATGAACATTTTTGGGTTAGGATTTTAAAAACAATAAGTAATGGTATAACAATAAACCCTGTTTTATGTACTCACAACTATAAGTCTGCTTTGCCTCCCCACTCCTTATATAAATATAATATATATTTATATAATATATATTTATATAAATAAATTATCAGAACCTAGGGAAGCTCTGTTCTCTCTCTCTCTCTCTCTCTCTCTCTCTCTCTCTCATTTTGGTTTTCTTTGCTTTTCTATTTATGTTAAAGAACATCCCACTACCATCTCAAGTTTATATATCTCTGTTGGAGACATCTACTGAGACTGAAACTGGAATTTTTTAGGTCTAATTTATAAATTCTGGCAAAATAACTTTATTAACTCAGCTGAAAGTATTTTTCTACCTATTTTAACTCCTTATAGACATTAATATTGAAGTGTTCTGTTATGTTATTTATATATTTGCCTTCTCTATATATCCCTATAGGACACAGTTCAATGAACTGTTTTGTTTACAATTTTGGAGTGGTGAACTATATTATTGTGAGATTGTGAATTATTTACAAGATGATACAAGAAAGTATCCTACACCACAGATGGCAAAGTCTTTGAGAAACTGGTAATGAATTTATGTCAGTTGAACCATTAGAACATAGAACTTTGAGTAAGAAAGGTCTGAGTTATCTTATCAAGGAAAAAAACTCTACCAACACAAAAGTGGGGTGAGGACAGAAGTAACATAAAATTGCTAAGTGGGCAAAAGTAGTTGTGAATATCAGCTCTGACATAGAAGTGCTAATGAAAGTTTAAATTGCAAATTAGATTTAAAAACATATAACCAGGTAGAGTTGTCATGGAAGAAAAGAATTAATATCAACCTGTGAAGAATATGATAAATAAGGGAAATAATCTTCCTCTTTATAAAAGATGAAAACATTTTTATTTAGACAAAGAGTAGTTGTAACATTCTGCTCATAAGCAAACCCCTATTGCCATTTTATGATATGATGGTTAATTAAACATAGAAATTTGAAGTAGACATTCAGGCAAACATTTTGTAAGGAATGCATTGCTTAAAAAATGAGAAAGCCCAAATCTCTTTCCTTATTTTTTCTTTCATTTACTACTGTATTGCCTTAATAGTTAATTTGCTTCTTTACTAACAAACAAACCCGACTGAAGCAAAGTGAATATATTGGGAATGATAGCTTCAAAAAAAAATGAAGAGTCTTGCTCTTTGATGAAAAAATTGAGACATTATATTAACCCTGGGTTAGCTTACTTTCAGACTTCTTAGAGCATATAATAAGACCCCCATTATTTAGGCCATTTGTGGTTGAGTATTCTGTTTCTTTTAAGCAAACATAGTGTAACTTAGCCAAGTAAGAATTTCTGACCCAAAGTGGTTTCTGCATTAAGGACAATTACTTTCTTCTAATTATTATCACCTCAGCAGTGAGGCTTTTCCTGATGACTCCGTATAAATAAGAACCTTCCTGGGCAGTCTTCATAGCAGCTTTACTTATAATACCTAAAAAGTGGAAAACAAGTATATATTTTAAATGGGATGTTTTTACTTAAGTTGTCTCTGCCAAAATAATAATCAGTTAATTATGAAGGGAAAACCAGTAGCCTCACAGTATAGAGACTTAGCAAACAGCCCATTAAGCAAGTGGTCAAATATTAAAATGGACATCACGATCTTTCTGGGAAGGGCACTATATGACTCTTCTAGTGATTCTGCCAGATACAAGGGTCTGAATTCAATCATGCAAAACATCAAACCAACACAAATTGAATTACAAAATATCTTTCTTATACTTCTCAAAAATATCAAGGTCAAAGTAGAGACTAAGAAAGAGAAACTGAGGAGATACAACAGCTAATTGTGCCAAGTAATTCTAGAATTTGTCTTCCACCAGGAAAAACACAAATCCAGCACATTATGAAAACGAGTGACAAAATTTGAATACAGATTATGGATTAGGTAACAGCACTGCGTCACTATCTCAGTGTTAAATTACCTGATTTTCATCATTGCAATGTTACTATGTATGAGATGTCTCTGTAGTTAACAAAGATATTAATGTAAAGGGGCATGATATTTTCAATTTACTACCAAATGTTTCAGAATAAGCTATTTTGACATTATATAAAATGGAAGTTAAAAAAAATTGCACAAATCAAAGCTTCAACTCAAGCATCTCTCACACTGCATGATAACCCGTAATCTGCATCCTTAACCACCAGGAGTATCGAAAATATTTGGCAGCTAAAACTGTGTCATATGTTGCTGTTAAACTTTATACAAGCTGACTGAAAAAAAATAATCAAGTAAAAAGCTTACCCTTGAAGAGTCTTACTTAAGATTTTTGAATGTTCTAATTTTTGTGGCCTATTTGAAAAGTGATGTTTTTAAAATAATGGTTTAATAGTTCAATAAAAAATGTGCATTTTAAAAGTAAAAAAAAATTGAATACTATATTATGGCATATACACATTATGTTATAACTAGGGAACAAATAAACAGTTATTGAGTAAGCACTTAGAAATGCATAAGTTTAAAGAAATAAATACGGACATGGAAAAGGGAAATTGGTTACCATTAATGAAACAACTTGTGGATCAACAATATTATACATTTTTTACAAATAAACCCTCTCACTGTAACTAAAGGTAAAACTGATGAATTTTAGGCAACTCAATAGTCTTAACTGAAACATATTTAATACTCAGATTTTTACAACCACTAATTTGCACATCAGTGGCCCCTTTGAAATAGTTGAAAACAGAATAAATTCTATCAAAACAAAATAAAGCAAAAAGAATGAGGTACTGATCTTAGAAAAACATACCACTTAAATAACTATTTCTTCAGTATCAGTTCATTGTTTAGTAGAAAGAGCAAATAATTCCGTTACATTTCTATCTTCTTAAGAGTTCTTATCTCATTCCATATTTGTCTCTTCTTCTCTTGTGTAGCTATAAGCACATTTACATAATTTGCTTTCTTCACCTAGCTAATCTCTGCCAGCTGTTTTATAGAAACAATTTACTGTGCTTAAATCTTAGATATATTTTTCCCTTTTAATGCTTACTTTAGGTTTTATATTTTAGCTATTAGAAATAGCATGTTTGAAGGAAACATTGTCTCCCATTCCTGATGTCCCCTTCCACACAGAAAAAGACTCTCCATCCCTTTCTCACTTCACCCGGGATGGAGGTACTTCAGTTGAGGACAAAAAGACACCTTCTCAGGACAGCTCCACCTCTTTTCCCACAGAGAGCAGTGTCGCTAGCCCTAGTCGTTCAATGGTTGCCTTTTGCTTACCTGCCCAGACCAATCTGTTGGGCATAGGTGAGTAATTCAGTAAATAAGGTGCTCATTGAGTTCCATCTGCCATCATTTTATTTCTCAATTGATTTTCAGAACTCCAGAAGGGAAGAGTAGTGGTGTGTACATTGTGCATCCCTTGGGTCCCAACATAGTACAATGTGTCTGATTTTGTATATTTTTCACTCTAATAAAGTTTGGTGATAGAATCATCCTACCCTGAATGTTATATTCTGAGTTCCTTCTTGAGAGCAAGTCTTTTTATGTAAAAGGTAGCTAAACAAAAAAATATCAATGCGAAAGCACTTCCAAGCCCTACTGTGAAGCAAACCTATGTAGCTTTCACCCAAAACTAACCTCATTGGGATTCGTATGCTGCAAAAATGTCCCTCTTTATGCAAATGAGATAGAAATCCTCAGTGAGAAGCTGGACTTGCCAAGTATTCTTTAGGATCCCTAGAACTATAATTTCCCCCTAACAGGGTTTTCTATGTAGTATTTTAGTCCCATAGAGTTTAGTGTGGGTCATGTGAAAAAAGTCGGGCTATTGAGAGATGTTTCTGCAATATGAGGTCTCTCCCGAAAGTATCGGCTGTGCAAACTGTTTTGACATTGTTACGATACTTGTCGACAGGCCTCGTATTAATCAGACTTACATTTTATAATTAATTATTACATAAAATACGTTGTGAACCATGGAAAAGTAAGTATGGCATGCGCTAGCCCTGTTTACTTGGGGAGTCTGCATCCTCAGAGCCTCTCACTTGAAATTACAGCGGCGAAGAGAAAGGAAGGCCGCAGTGCTGCGTCCAGCAGGAACACAGGCTGTATAAATAGCATTGTTTGGGGTGTGGGCCTCACTTCGGCCTAGTCAAGAGCATTATTTGGTCCGTTTTCTCAGGCATGCTCAGATTCTAAAGGACCCATTAATGTTAAATAAACTCACAGGAAAGAGATTTATAAATCAGAATGCCAATTTATTCACTTACATGGAATAGCACACTGAACTGTGTAACAAAATACTTGCATCAGCTGGCAAATAATGTTCCTTCTCAGGAAAGTGTCTTCTTAGGAAATCAAAATAAGATCAGATGGTTTTTGTGGTGAGCCAAGAGAGATGAAACAAAGGGAACTGGATGATACTGGGGAATATTGTGTTCAGTCAGGAGTAGACTGATGTGTTGCTCTGTACTTCAAGTTTGTACCTGCCAAGAAGTTATGAACAACATCATAAAACCTGATACCCTCATTCTGAGTCATTGCTGTGTAAGCACTGACAGATTCTACTATTTACTTTCTCTTAAAAACAAAACAAAACAATACTCCTGATCCCCAACCAAAAAGGTTCTGCGATAACATTTTTTGTGATAGGTATTTCACACAACTAATTACTTTCTAGCTTATGTTTCATTACATACCTCTTAATTACTGTGGCTCTTGTTGGGTTTCTGGAAATTTCCATAAGCTCCTTGAAGAATTTGGTGATCCATTTGATCTCATCATGAAGATGAGATTAAAGAGGTAAAATAGCCTCTTAGGCAGGGTTAGTTCTACAAATGGTGAATCTCATTTGTTTGTGTTGAGTAACAGTGGCTTCAGTTCATGACATGACATTTAATGACCCTATTCATATATTTTGAGGGTACTACATAACTAAAATACTCTTTTGTTGCTTCTTGGTATAGAGATACACACACACACACACACACACACACACACATACATGCACAATAAGTTTTAAAGGAGGGGCACACCTGAGTGGTATACAACTGCAAAAACTGGCCTGTTTCAAATACGGTTTTATTCAATGATTCAGTATAGGATATGTTTATAAATTCTCCATCTCATGTTATTAAAGAGACAAAGATAAATCTAAGTGTGTTACAAGCTTTTATCTAGATAATGTCATTGCAGCTGTTCATTTGGTATCATAGTAAGCAATGTTTTCTAAATTTTGTGAAATAGATTGATATACTAAATGCAATTTCCAAGGGGAATGATGGGTATTCTATATCCTTTAGCACCTTGTCCAATATCACAAATTATAATATAGCTTGAAAACATTGGAGAATAAAGGTTATAGAACTTTAGAGCTTAGGATGCTTTAGAGATCAGAAAGTATTTTGCATTTTTATAGAAAGGCCTTAGTTTTAAGTCCTGGAGTAAGAAAAAAGGCTAATTTAGGTCTTTTAGGTTTTTAATAGCCAAGCAAAGACTAATACAATACCCCAGACACTTGTTGGGTCCCCTTCCAACATTTTGCTCTTTGATTTCTATAATACATTGATATAAAGAATTGTAGGGAATATTAGTGATTGTCTATTTCAATCCTTTTAAGTTTTTTTTATATGAGAAAACCTATGCTTACAGGATTGGAGTTGCCAAGCACACAGTTAGAGCTCCAGTTACAACTCAAATCTCCAAAGAGCAGGGACTTATATATTTCCCAATATTTAATACATTTAAAAATTTTATGTAACAAATGATGCAAAAAGCAATAGTTATTAAGCCTAAAACCACCACACAACTGCAATCTTAAATATTGTGCAAATAGCGATATGATCTAAACTCTGTTATAAAGTATTGTGGTAACACCCAAGACCATGTAAAGATGTAAAATTAATCTTATTGTCTATTCAAACTTCGTTTCTATCACTAAGAAATTATCTTTAAAAGGGAGCATGCTTGTGCTATAACATAATTTTATCTTATAATAAACATGTATTTTCCTATTTCTATGTGCATATTATATAAGGCATATGCTATATTTACTTCTTTTGGTTCAATATACAAAAATATTCTCCTAAGCGTCCTGGATTTTAAAGATAACATTAATCTTGGTATCACATGTAAACCTTTGTTATACTATGTTTCTTCCAATGGTGGCTTTACTCTTGACAAATACACAATATGATTGCTATATTGACAAATGCACGATATGATGGCTATAAAATTGTTTCATGAAATCTTGGAGAGAAGCATGTAGGTCGGAATAGGAGACAAAAAGCTTTTGTTTGTCATCATCAAATGCTTCAGTTATCATGGATAGAACTATCAATATTCACAATACTTGTCACAAGATCACTTACCTTTGAGGGGCTACCCATATATTTTCATAGAAACATAACCTATGGCACTATAATAGAAAAGGACATTGCTGTGCAATCAGTGAGTACTTTTTAAAGGTAATGTGGATCCCTGTAGGTCATTCACCTGTCAACATATACCAACTAAACAACCAAACTCCTAAAGCACTCAATATATTCACTTTACCTTAACTTTCCTTGAGCCTATAATAAAATGTAATACTTGCTTTTACTTTTGAATTTTCGGCCTTGATACAGAGGTTAAATTGTTAATGCTTTACTTTCACTTCCTTAAATTCTTTTAAATCAAACTTTGCTTTTTTCCTCCCTGGGGTACAACAAATGGACGGCTTTCCTCTCTTGTACTCCTCCTTCCATTACCATCACAGCAGAATGCATCTGAGACTGTAATAATTCAGTGATGAAATACAAAATGTCGCAATGCCATCCCTCTTAAAGTGAACTGAGATTTTGTTATGCCATTTTAGGTGCACTAATAGCAACTCAAGTCCCATGGAGTATCCTAATGTGAATTTAATGAGCTGATAGCATATAAATGACAGTACTGTGAGGGTGAAGGTGACATAACCTTTTTCTTTCTATTTGATGTTTGTCTTTGAAAAACTACAAATCTGTTCAAAATGTACCACATTACTACTAAGTGGAGCATCACTCACCAAAGGAGCTACTATTGTTTTAGCATTTAAGAATATTTCTATCTTTTACTGGAACAAGTAATGAGAGCAATTTTTATCATTAGAATAATAAAAATCTGAATAGCCTTTCTCTGAAAAACACAGATTATGTAGTGCTGTGGTATCTGTTTTGCCATAGGCTGATGTGGCCAGGGACAAATATTTACTTATAGGTCCCATACTCTTTCAACATCACAATCAGCAATGCAACATCACTAAATAGGATTTTAAAAATAATGAAACTACCCATCCTTATTTGAGGATGCCATTTAGGTGCTTTATAAAGATGATGATTATAGAAGCTTTGTTAGTTGTAGTTAATTGACTCCACAGTAGGGTCTTTCAGGATGGCCATCTGTTTGATAAAATTCAGTAACCAAATTAAAACAGAGTGGTTTATCCCTAGCATATATGAAAAATGGAGTCAAGAGATGGTGTGGATATTTTTTTTTAAATAAGAAGAAAAAATGATTCAATATCTTTAATAGTGAAAAATACTAATAAATAAAAATATACATAGTTTTTTAAAGTTCTGATGCATTTTCATGGGGTTTATTTTAAGAGTATTAGGTGTTGATCAGAACATGCAGGTGGTTTTGGGGGTAGAATATGGCAGTCAAGCATCAACCAAGTAAGAGCATAAGGCCAATATTATATGCCACTAGACTAAAAACCTTTCACATTTCTCTCATTTTAAAAAGGACATATACACCTAAAATAATTTTTATAACTCTTTGAACTTTTTCATTGAACTCTAACTTACAAAGGAAGAACTTGTTCCAGAGGAATTTCATGCTTTTCTGAAGTCTCAAAATGAGTTTAAATAACAGATTAAAACAAACATCCTTTGATTCTTCATTCTGTGGTCACTTCACTTTTATGGCTACATCAACTCATGATAAAGACATGAAATCAAGCTCTGGCTGGTGACACAGTGGATAAGGTGCCGGCCTGTGAATCCAAAGGTCACTGGTTAGATTCCCAGCCAGGGCACATAACAAAGTTACAAGCCAGGTCTCCAGCAGATCCGTAGCTGGAGGCAGGTGAAAGGCAAACATTTATTGATGTCTCTCTCCCTCTCTGCCTTTCTCCCTTTCCCTCTCTCTAAAATCAATAAATTTTTAAAAATCTTTTTAAAAAGACATGAAATCAATGTGATTTTTAAAATTCATCAACCATTCGTGTGGGTCTAAATAATTAGCATAGACTCTGATCTGAACTGAAGTTGTCATACCTAAAAAGTCAAATAAAACTAAGTTAAACAACATCTCTCAAAAACTCAAGAAGTCAATTAACTTTCCAAACAAAAATATACTTTGGGTTACATTCTCTGAAAATAAAAATTAAACAGCTTATGAGTCTCAAAACTTTGAATTTTGGCAAAGTTCAAAGATCTTCTGGTTGCCAGGTGACAAAGCAAAACATATCACATATGCTTAACAACCAACATGTACATATTTTGTCTTCACAAGGTTACTAGGGCTGGTCAGGCTTAATGATACATTACTACTGAAGGAGCTTCCAGCAGGGACAAATGTTTATCTGTTTCCAAAAGCATTTTCTTAATCCATAACAAAAACAGCCCAATATTTCTCATTGTTTAATGATTGAGTAAACAATAATGCTACCCAATAGAGATTGCATTCCACTTTATATTTGTATTGTCCCAGAGACAGTATTTGTTAAGTTAAAATCACTAGTTATACTGTGGTTGAAAAGCATTAAATATATGAAAGGTATTTTTCCCTCTGGACTATAAAAGCATTATACTATGACATATTTATGATCATTAAAATATCAAATTATTATTGTAAATTTTCAGAATTATACTGAAGCCTGAGTATTATATTGCATTTTACATGAATTTAAATATATATTTGAGGCTTATAAAATTCTTCTGAAGCAAAAGACCAGTCAAAACATTTTTTATTATATTTAATGTCTGGCTGAAAAAGAAAGGTAGAGGACATGTTACTCTCAGACAAATTCCAAAGAGAATATTAACTGTACAATGAATCTATGCCTTACTGAAGAACAATAATAACCTCTGATCACTTAAAAGTTAACAACTGCGTTTTCAGCAACTCTGGGCAATGCAATTTCAGAAAAATAAATATTTTATTTGCTATTTTAAAAACATCTACTATTTTTCTTAATATTTACAGTAGAGTGTGATTAAAATAGCAAAATGTGACTGAGGGAGGGGAAGCAGGGAGGGAGGTCGGGGGGCAGGGAAGAGCAATGGAGGGAATATGAAACAATTATAATACAACAATAATAAATAAAATTAATTAAATAAAAAATAGAAAAATAAAATAAGTGAAAAAAGAGTAACCATTATAAAAAGTTTGAAGATGGGTAATGTTGGCTTTTTCTTGGATTTTATTTTCATTCATTTCCTGGGAACATGATTATTTTATCATAGGCTATAGCATATTTCTAAATTCACTTCATTCTCAATAGGAGAAATAATCATTAGTAATTCTCTTTTTAAGAAAAGAGTTTATGTATACCTTATTGATTTTTTAAAAAATCAATAAGCGAATAGATATTTTGTTAGTTCTTTAATAGTATTATTGGGTATTTTGCCATAGATTACCCTGAAAAGTGTGGATTAAATTACTAATATTCATCAAATACTCATGAAATTCATTTTCAAATACAGTTATTTTACAAATTGTACCAATTTTGACCTTTCAAAGTGCTTTTTGTTGACAATTTAATTTTTAGAACAAAAGCATATGTTGCTTTCAAACTAAAGTAAATAATATAAATGTTTGCAAAATTCAAATAGAAAAATATATTTTAGCAGTTGAATGTCCTTATTAATTTCAAAATTTTTTAAATTTTTAAAAATTTATACTTATTTATTTTTTATTTTGCTTATATATCAATAATTTTCTGATTTTTACATAAAAATAGATTTTACTATTCATATTGTTCAACTTACTTTTTCATATACCAATATATTCAACTTCTGCAGTGCATTTCTTAGGATAAACTTAAGATGTTTGTATATTTACACATGTCGTACCCCAGGCATTATATAAATAAATGACAGATAGCTTCAATTTTCCTCATTGATGAACACAGGTTCTTAAAAATATGTTTATTACCTAGTACTACAATAAAGTTTTATATACCTGTTTATATTGTGAGAACATTTTTATAGAATAAATTCTCAGACGTAGAAATGCTAGGTCAAAAGACATTCAATTTGTAGGATTTATTGTCAATATAAAAGTGATCAAAACTACATCAACTCTGGAAGTTTCAAACATTACAATATTTTTTAAATTTGGTAATTATAAAGGATATTTTGTTAAAACATGTATATTTTATTATATAAGGGTTTCCTTATATATATATGTATTACATATTTCTAATATTTTTTCAGTAATTGCTGATTGATATTTTGTCAATTTTACATCTTTTATCTTTTAACTTTGTAGAACCTTTTTATACAAAGGATATATTACTGTTAATGTTATATGTAGCAAATAGTTCAATTCAGTATGTCATATGTTTTGTAATTTTTCTTATAAAGACTTCCAAAATGTAGACAATGTATTAATTTTTCCCTTACTATATTTAGGTTTTATCTATTATCTTAGGCATATCCTAACAATTTCTAAGCAATGGAAGTTTTAGCATAAATTCAAATGAGGACTATGGTAGGTCAGGAACAAAATTTCAAGTCCACTATGTGGTATAAAAATTACATTTAAATAGGACAGAATTCTGATAATGTTTTTCTCTAACTTAAGTTTAAGATTATATTTATTTATTCATTAATTTAAATATTTTATTTATTATTTTTAGAGAGAGGGGAAGGGAGACGGCACAGAGGGAGAGAAACATCAATGTATGGTTGCCTTTCTCCTGCCTCCAGCTACAGACCTGGCTGGAGACCTGGCTTGCAACCTGGTTAAGTGCCCTGGCTAGGGAATTGAACCAGCGACCTTTGGATTTGCAGGCTGACACCTTATCTACTATGCCACCAGCCAGGGCTAAGATTATATTTAAAAAATAACCTTTTTTTCTGAGAACCTGGTGGTAACCCTCTCAGTGAATTTTTTTGATATTATTGATCAGAGGAAAGATTTCTGTGAAAAACAAGGGCATCCACTTATATTATTAATCAGACGTGTATTCAAAGCATTATTGTTTTGTTGGGCCTATTGTTAAATGAACATTCTAGCTATGATTTCACCACCTGGCTTATGGATGATCCTCTGTTGTTACCTGCCATAGCTCAGGAGACTATAGACTGAATTCCTAGAAATACCTACAATGGCAGTCTATGAATTTTGGTGCCTTTGCACATCTGATAGAATCCCAGGAAACTTCCAAAGTACTCTCAGGACTCTGAGGAAGTCCTAGAATAAAACTAATTGATTCTTAATTCAAAAGGAGCCAATTTAAAAAAAATTAAGATTTTTTATTTATTAGAGAGAAGGGCAAGGAGGGAGAAAGAAAGGAAGAGAAACATCAATGTATGGTTGCTGTTCACCTGTCTCCAGCTATGGAACTGGCTGGAGACCTGGCTCGCAACCTGCAAAAGGAGCCAAATTTTAAGTTAAGTTCAGAACCTGAGGTTGAAGCAGGATGCAAAATACTAAAGAGTAAATATACTCCCTCATTTAATCTGTAAACATAATATTAAGAAGTGCAATAGAGATATTGTTCAAATATCATAAGAAAAATGTTATGTCTCTTCCTTTAATGTATTCAAAACATTCATTAAATATTTATACCATTCAAGGTATTGTGCAAGGCCTTGCACAAGATGAAAAAAAGAATAAGATGAATAAGGATGATGATGATGATGATAATGATGATAATGATGATTTCCAGGAACTTTTATATGAATAGACACAGAAAATACAAAAGCAAGAAGTAATATAAAAAGAACAGATAATGTATTGTGTTAAGTTTTAAGTAGAAGCGATTGTTTTTTCTCTGTAAACTTTAGTCAAACTGTTTTATGAAAAGTATATCACTGTGTTATAAAGAATTAGAAATATATATACACACACATACACTCTTTCAACTCTCGGCTACAACCACAAGCACAAATTATTTGAGTAAATTTTTACAATAAGAACTAGAGGTAAACTGGTTGACTATTACCAGATATACCAGTAATTTGAAATTTATATTGTGCTAAAGAATATTTTTAGTAGGCAAATAAGGCCTGGTAAAAGACACGCTAAAACACAATTTTTTCATAGGCAGTGTTATCATATATATGTTTTGTTTTAGAGGCTTTACCTTTTTTTTTCTGATGCAAATGTTTGAAAGAGGTTTAGTTTCAGATACAAGGAAGGAAAAAATCCAAGGCTTTTGTGTTTTCTGCTTGTAGACCTGAATGAAAAGCACATTGGAAATTGAGCATCATTTTGCTTCTGGGTCCTAATGGGTCTGAGATAGCAGAATTTTCATGAATATGTCCTAAAACATAGAAAAAGCAATCAGGTACTTCATCTTATTGTCATTTTTTTCTGACGGCTGCCAAGTACAGGCTCTTCCAGGACTGTGACCTAGAGCATAAGCAACCTATGAAGTGGACTCTTCTGAACTAGCAAGCTATGTGAGGCATGCAGGCACCAGTTTAACATTCACAGAATGTACAGGTTGTCTCTAAGAAAATATGCCTATCAGAAAAGGTGAGTTGCTTGTCAGCACATGTTCTACATGTGTAATATGGGTCAAAGGGGCAGCAAAAAAAAAAAAAAAAAAGAGGTTTAAAGTTTGTTTTTCTCTTTGCCTCCAATGCAGGGCTGTCATCCTGTCATCCTATATGACCCAGCATGCTCCTTCCGTAAGTTCTGTAAGAAATAAGAATATTAATGTTTTATTTTTGGAATAGTATAGCCTATAGGACTAGTGTAAAATTATTGGGGGGCAAGCATGTACCAGTGGTTAACAAACTACAAAACTGCAAAATGTTGATTAGAAGGTGTCTGAGGAAACAGGACAAGGGCTGAAAAATTCCTGCAAATGCCTGTAAGAACAAAGGCGCTAGAGGAATAGCCAATCATCTTTTACACACAACAGGAAGATTGTACCGCCCACAGTTCTCAGCCAAATAGGAACCAGGGGAAGGGACTTGCACACTAGGAAATTAAACCTTCCCTGTATCTCCACTGTGTGTGTCTGCCCATCAGACACTTGATCTTGCAAGACCATCATTAAAACCTTGCTTTCTCTGTACTTTTTGTCTCCAAGTCCATTTCTTGAGTTTTGGACAAGTCGGGTATTTCTCACAGTTAGGTGCTATGGATAAGTGAATAGTGACATCTGACTAATATAACTTGTTTAAACAAAACTTGACTGTTTCAGAGAAATAAATGGGGAACAACTTTGAAAAGCTCTCTTCTCTATTCAAGATCACATTTTGTGAAGAAGGGATATAGCTCAGGTGACCTTTCAATGGGTCTTCAAGCCTGATTATTCTGTCTTTCAAATATATAGACATCAAGAGCCAAATGGGAAGAAATCTCATGCCGTAGAATCACAATATCCCAAATTTCATTAGCATTAACGTGAATTAGAATCCATTTTACCTTAAAAGGAGAAGGACCAAGGGGAATGCAAAGGGTTTGGTTAAAAAAGAACACAAAGCATTTTGCTCAAGAGCGAAACCCTCAAGGAAACAATGTTTGAGCCATAGAAGCAAATGGTTATTGCTGTAAAGACCAATAAATTCAAGCTTTGTGTATACAAGTGGACTGAGTAGCTTTAGAAACCACACCTCTGTCAGTTTATACTTATGGATCTGTTCCTGCTGTTACCACCCAGATTTTAAGCTTTGGTTTATGCAGCTTTTGGTAGTTGAGGTTTTGTTTGGTTTTTGGATCCAGTCTTTTTTGTCTTTTTTTCCCTTTCCTTCCTTCCTTCCTTCCTTCTTTCCTTTCCTTTCCTGCTTTCCTTCTTTCTTCCCTTCTTTTTTCTTTTTATTGCAACAATAATGCTTTATCTTGTCCCCAAAACACACCAGAATCTTTACTTATAGGAACATATACTGTCATTTTATAGTAAGTACATATTTAATATAATCTGAATGCTCTAAATCAATGTTGGGCAGAGCTTCTAACTGAAATAATATGGAAATTTGTGTAAGTTGCAATTACAAAAAGCACAGTTACAGGAAAGAAATGTTTTCTATTCTCTTCTGGGAACCCTAGATAATTTATTTATTCATTCTACATTTGATTTATAACAAATGAAATGAATTGCCATCAAACTCCTCAAAATGTAATTATTTCCATAGGTCACAGATGTGAAGTATATGCCATAGGAAGTTCAAGTTAGTAGAAATTTAGCTCTTCAGCATTGTACAAGTCTTTTATTAAGCAAATGAAAAAAATTAATGTCAGGGGCTTTGGTTAAATCATTTGTTCAAGATAGTACAACTTGCTAACTCAAGAGCTGTGCTTGCTTACCCTATCCCCTCACTCTTCATCCAATTTTTTTTTCTGTACATATATAATTTTTGAAGGACCTCAAAATCCTAAGTCTAATACTTTACTTATCAATGGGCTAAGAAATTTAAACATTAAGGACCCTACAGTACCTAATAAGCTGACTTATATGGGACAGAATAGCTTCTATTTAAATCCTGTGTTATATGTTCCCAAGACTTCTCTCAGTAACTATTCATCCTAAACACTAAACAAAACAAATGAAACAAGAAAGGGAGAGAAAATTTTAATTTTCCAATGAACCAAGTGATTTAGATGACCATGGTGGAAAGTCTCTCTTATAGCATTATGAAATTGGACCAAAGTTTGATCCAGGCTTTAAGATTAAATTAATGATTATTACTATTAAAATTTTTCAAAAATTATTTTTACATTTATTTCAAATTTTATAATACTAAATCACCCAAATAGGAGAGGTTCTTTTTATTTGTTTGTTTTATTTTGTTTATATACAAGTCTTATAACAGCTACCTCTGCAAATCTGCAAATGATGACCTGGCCATGAATATATGGTCAGTTAAATTCTTGAAAGTGAATGCATTTCTTTTTGGGTAATATAAAATATCTATTAACATATTTAAAATATGACATTTAAAATAAGAATTGATTTAGAGATAAAAAGAATATCATGCCTGGATTCATTCTATTTTCAAAGCAATTATGTAACTACAGGATATATATTTACAGGTGTAATACTTATTGAATTTAATTTTCTGCATTCTAAGATGCTGATAAAATCTTTAAACTCTGAGAGAAAAAGGTAAAGTCTCAGGTTAGTAATTTTCAACAATGGCAGCTTATTTGAATTACCTTGAAAATTTTTTCTATTTTTCAATTTTTAGTTAAAAATTTTATTGTATTTCTTACTGACATTTAGTCCCCTCATACCCTATTCCCCCTCTAATCACCACACTGTTGTTCATGTTCATGGATTATTTTTCTATTTTTGCTCAATCCTACCCCTCCCCATTCTCCTTTCAAAAATATTGATGCCTGGACCTCACCCACAGAGATTATGAGTTAATTAATATGGGGTACTGTTTTGGTATCAGGTTTTTAAAATTTCCCCTTGTGATTATAATACAGGCAAGATCGGGAATTGCTGTCATAGACATTTTCAAGGCCATGGCTTGGGTGTTATCAGTCCCTGTCTACTTCTGCCCAATTGGCCGTGAGCTACAGAAGCATCTGGATCAAGTTCTGCTGAACATTATCTTGGTCTTGAGAGACCCTGAAAGGTAGTTTATTGAAAAGGTGAGAAAGGGCTCTTTAGAAAGGGCTGAGACACTTCCTTCTTTAGGCCTATTCTCAGAAGTAACTGACAAACAGCATAAGCACCCAGTCCACAACGTCTAAAAACATTTCAATGCAAGAAAATAACATGTAATCATCCTTGAAGCATGACAGTTGCGTATAAACACTAAAGCTTCCTAACTTAAAAACCTCAAAATCCATTCACATCTCAAGCTCTAGTTATTTTCTTGCCTGTTACCTTAAGTCCTTGAAGCTCCATGTACTACTATCTGCAGCCTTCCAGCACACTCAAAAATTCCACCGATTAGTTAACTCAGCTTACCTCAGCCTAATTGTCTCTCTCCTCCACAGCAATATCAGCTCCATTTCTTTGGTTTGGTGTCATAGAGATTTTCCTACTTTTTACCTTTCAGAAAGTTACTGACACTGGAATGAAGGGGAGGGAATTAATGTTCTTCACTACCAATCAGCACCTTACTTTCATTCTTATGAAATCTCAAAGATAGCCAAAGTTATCTTTCATTTGAAATATTCAAGGCCTAATCTGTTTTTTCTGACCCTCTAAGCTACATTCCTGTATAACTCAACGTCACCAGTATACTCTTATTTATACAGTATACTCATATTTATCTTTCCCTTTGCAATTGCATATTCAAGCATTGTCTTGTCCTGCAGAGTTGAAGACATATTTCTTTTTCTTTTTTTTTAAGATTTTATTCATCATTTCCAGAGAGAAGGGAAGGGAGAGAAGCAGAGAGGGAGAAAGACATCAATGTATGGTTGACTTTTACCTGCCTCCAGCTATAGACCTGGCTGGAGACCTGGCTTGCAACCTGGTTATTATGCCCTGGCTGAGGAACCAAACCAGCGACCTTTGGGTTCACAGTCCAGCACCTTATCCACTGTGCCACCAGCCAGGGCCTTAAACACATATTTCTGATAATTCTAAAAAGTGACTTGTTTTTACATTTTTACTGCATGGTATCTTTGATGCATTGTCTTTTTATAACTTGGTGTACTTTTGTGGGGTTTTGTGTGGGTGTGTGTGTGGGTTGTGTGTTTTTATTATTTGTTTTTGCTTTTAGCATATTGAGATATGTTTACTCACTGAGAGGCAGCACAGCCTATTGTTGTGATTGACAAAACTGACAGGTTAGAGAAATCACCTGGAAAGCTTATTAAAACACAGACTCCTGAGTCCCATCTCATGTCCATTCAATCAGAATATTTGTGGTCAAGGTCCAGAATCCCAGAATGCATAAAACCCTGTGGACAGTGGCCTAGTGAGCAAGACTTGGTGTTTAGAGCCATGTAATGCAAATCACAGCTGACTAATATCCTCAGCTTCAGTTTCTTCATTTCAAAATAGAGATTAATTCACAGTAGTTTGTGAAGCTAATGAAATCACCCATAAAAGGAATATAATACAAAGTAAGAACTCAACAATTATTTGCCTTCTTTCCTCAGAGCTTGTGATGAGTCAAAGTATTTATAGAACTTTACTAGAGAAAATAGTCCTGTTTGCAAAAACACATGTTTTCCTGTTACCTTCATTGTTTCTTTTCCAGAATGTGGTCCTTGGCCCAACTGCAAAACAAAGAAAGCATCATTGAGCTTCTAATGTTAAGATTGCTTTTTTCATGTCTAACTTGAAGCCATCCACTCCGTAGACCAAAATCCCCTCTTAGTTTTTCTCTGTGTTTTGCTTTAAATTAAATTAATTGGGCTGACATTGTTTCACAAAATCATACAGATTTCAATGTACAACTCAATAAAACGTTGTCTGCACACTGCATCATGCACCCATCACCTCAAGCAAAGTTTCTTTCTTTCCCCATTTCCCCTCCTTCCCCCATTTCCACCTAGCACCTACCCTGCTTCCCCTCTGTCTATCACCCATTGCTGTTTGTGTCTATGTGTTACGTGATTTTTGCTAGTCCTTTCAGTTTCTTTCATCTTGTCCTTCTGACAGTTGTCTGTTCCATGCGTCCATGCCTTTATTTCTAGTTTGTTTATCAATTTGTTATGTTCATTAGATTCCACATATAAGTAAGATCGTATAACATTTGTCTTTCTCTGACTGGCTTATTTCACTTACCATGAAAATCTCCAGGTCCATCCATGCTATCTCACAAAAGGTGAGATTTCTTTTGTTTTTCAGAGCCATATAGCATTACATTGGATAAATGTACTATAGCCTTCTTATCCATTCATCTATCAGTGGGCAACTGAGCTGTTTCCAGATATTGGTTTTTATAAATAATACTGCTATAAATATAGGGGCACATAAATTCTTGTGAATTAGTGTTAGGATATATTCCCAGAAGTGAGATTGCTGAGTCAAAATGCAGTTCCATTTTAAATTTTTTGAGGAAACTGCATACTGTTTTCCACAATGGCTGCATCATTCCTACAACAGTGCATGAGCATTCCCTTTTCTTTTCACCCTCACCAACACTTGTGGTGAATATTTTTGTATTTTGATAGTAGCCATTCTAGCAGGCATGAGGTGATATCTTAAAGTGGTTGTAATGTGGTTCTTCTCAAGAATAGGGCTGTGCTGTGCCCAGTCATTTTTTTGTTTTAATTGACAAAATGGAGACAACCTTGCCTTTGTTTTTATCATTAGAAACTATTGTCTGCTTAAGCTCAATAGATAGATACACTAACTTCATGACTTTGTTCGACTAGGGTCAATTAGGTTTACATTCAGATTGCATTTAAAGGTATGACTAGTAACACAAATAAGGCAGAAAACAACAGTCAGGTCTTTTGAGCTTAAATTTTCAAGGAGGAAAAAGTAAGGAAAAATATTCCTGGATGGCAGTTAACTCCAAAAGAGATTTAGAAATCTTCTATGTGTATTTCATCTCAGAAATTCCCTTCAAACTTGCTGGTATATAACCAGCAGGTATAATAATCTAGTAGTTATGTCTTAAGTAAGAAGCTGATTAATGGCTATGCCTGAACCCTTGGAGTTCTACTTAAAAACTCTGTTATGGCCACCACTAACAAGTTCTATTGAGTAGATTAACCTGGAGGAAAAATACAATCTCTTCTCTTTCCTTACAAAGGATAGACCAAAAAGCTCAAGAAATCAGCTGGAAACGGAAGGCATGTACAAAATAAAATTTAAGTGGAAGTTAAATGTGATTCTGAGAAACAATAGAGCAATTGGCAAGTACTTGGTGAAGGAAGGAGGCAACTGAAGAACAGACAAGTCAATGGGAACCTCTGCAATGTAAACCAGAACCAGAGACAGAATCATTTCTGCCCCTCAAATCAGAAAAAGGGTGCTTCTGAGTTAAAAATTTTCTGAGGCAAGCATAAAATGTTATAGTCCCTGAAAAATGACAGGTATACAAGTTAAATCCAACAAGGTAACTGGTTTCCCAGGTTCCTATCCTCCGTGGAGCCTTCATGACATCTTTTTTCCCTACCAAGTGTGCAGCAGCCTGGGTTCTTCTTTCCTTTTCCCTAGTCAAATCATCTGAAGGCATTTTGAAGTTTACTTGTCTCAAGTCATGTTACACTTAGGAATAATTTATAGTAAGAATACATGTATAGGATTTATTATATTGCAAATAGCTGAGAAATTATTGTTAAATAGCTGAGAAAGTATGCACGATAATTGCTAGAGTACAGAGGTTTTATATTCACTACCAACCCAATGTGCTACTTGTTCTTGGTTTCAGGTTGTTGTCCCTCCCCAACTGCCTCCAAAAACTCTACACTCTTAGTGAAGCCAGACATTCTGCCACTCTTCTCTTCAATGTTCACATCAATTTATTTTTTGTCTCTTAAGACATTTAAACTATGCAATGAAGATTTGGCACTTTGAATGAAATCCCCAAACCTTTAGCATGTCCTTTCTACCTTTGCGTAATGGTCTCACTCTGACTCCCCACTTGCCCTCACTGTACATTAGCCACACTAGCTTACTTACAGGCTCTTCCAGGGCTCACAGTGCTTGTTTTGCCCCATGTCTTAAACCTTTTCCCCAACAGTATTTAGTTCATGTCTCTCCTTAAACATCATTTCGAAATGATGCCTTATTTAAAATAACACCTCAGCCACTTCCTATGGATGTACTCTGGTTTATTTTTCTTCTTGGTTTCTATCAATCTGACATTACATTTATTTTATTTATTGATGTTTCATTTAGTTTTTACTCTCTCCAAGATGATCACATGAGCCACATGAAAGTAGACTCTGACAGTTTAGTTCGTATCTATGACTCTAGTATTTACAACTGTTCATGGAATATGGTGGGCATTCAGAAAATATGCAAAATGAATGAATTACTGAATGGACACTTCTTAAACTTTAAAATTTTCAAGAGCAGTAAATAAATTCCCATTAGCAATATATATGCAGTTACTCCTTATGTCAAAGAATGGGATTGAAGTTCAAATATAAATTGTCCTTTTCAGTTTTTCTCATTTTTTTTCTTTTTTGCTGTCCCTCCACCCCCAAAATAAGTTGTCTTATACAAAATAGGTGCTTTATATAAGTTTATAAAATACAGATTATATGAATAAATGAATTAATAGAACATTATTTGGTTATCTAGAAAGCCTTATCCTCAATCCACAAAAAAATGTAGTAGAGAAACTTTCTAAGTGCTAACACATTGCTGGGCTTTTGAGATGATCATTAATTAAGATTTTAACCTTCTACATTATTATTTCTTTAGAGCAAGGACCAGCAGATATTTACATAGCAGCCTGAAGAGGACCAACAGAGCTCTAGATAAGGAAGGATGTCCAGTGTGCTTTGTGAGTCTTAGAATCTTTACTAATCCATCTGGTAGGACTGGGTTTCAACAATGTTTTGGGAGCAACATTGATTGAATTCTGTTCCAAACTTACTTTGGAAAATTTTGTGATATTTTAAAAAAGATTTTATTTGTTATTTTCAGAGAGAGAGGAAGGAAGAGAGGCAGAGAGGGATCATTAATAGTTGCCTTTCACCTGCCTCCAGCTACAGACCTGGCTGGAGACCTGGCTTGCAACCTAGCCATGGTGCCCTGGCTGGGAATCAAACCAGCGACCTTTGGGTTCACAGACTGGCACCTTATCCACTGTGCCACCAGCCAGGACAAGTTTTGTGATATTTTTAATAGTAAAATAAGTCATACATTATTATTCCATAATAATAGAATACTTGTACATTCTATTACATTGTAAGCATTTGCTTTATGTCTTTATAACTTCAATCCCATTCTTTGACATAAGGAATAACTGCATATATATTGCTAATGGGAATTATCCTAATTGAAAAACAATAGATAGATATATTTAGACTCTTCCTTTGAAATTTTGTACTGAATTAATCTTTAATGATAATTTGTTCATTCTAAGAATAATGAATACTTATCTAAATACAAAAAAAAACCCTTTGGGAATATACATTATATTATCAAAGCCTTTTGATGTTTAATTTTGGAAGCAATATTTGTCCAGGAAAAACAGAAATCCAATTTTAAATGCTGAGATACAGTTCAAAGCTCATAGGCTGCTGCTTCAAGTTGATTTTAAATTCACTATTATTATTGTGAGTGATTTTATGAGCCTGTTATTTTGTAGTGTCTCATACAATGTTCATGCTATCAGTATATACCATACTTAATCTTTGGCTCTTTTGGAAAATACCTCCAAAATATTATTCATAAATTATATATTCATAGTTATCACTGTACCATTTGGACTTGATAAATGTATCTTCTTTATCCATTTAAAATTGTAAGGCAGTGTTTACAGTCCCTGAAAGTTCTGAATTAGAAAAAGCATTCCATTATCTGCAATTACAATGATACTTTTTGTCAGGTATTACTATTTGTCACTGACCTCATTTTTTTAGGCCAATTTATTACATGTTCTGAATTTTAACTTATGTGTCATGCTTGCTATTTGCAAATATTGTGAAGTTCTCCCCTTAAATTTGGATAGCAAACTCAAAATAAGAAGACTAACAAAAATTTCCAGAACTATACATGTGCGTGTGTGTGGGGGGAGGTGTTTTGGGAGTGCACATGTGTGTATTTTAAGGTCTAAAGTTAACCACAATACTCCAGGCAACCAAACAAAGGAGCAAAAGATTTGCATAATAAGACGAAGTTTGGGTTTTAGGAAAGAAATATGCTAGTATTTTCATATGTCCCTTTTAATTCTGACCTCTTAAGGTCAATACTAGAATAGGATTTGTTCAAGCAATATATTTGATGCTTTATTTTATTTGTAAATTCTGTTGAAATATTTATTTTGTGCTCATGTAGACTATTTTTTTCTGTGAACTTGTGTTCCCTTGATATTTTTCTTTTTTTATAAAGCAGAGTTAGTGGATAGATTTGTAATACACTTTTTAAATTTACTGTCATCTTCTATTTCTACCTCAAATTTTAATGTATCAGAAACTAAAATTATATAAATTTTAAGTCCATATAAATGTACATTTTAAAATCTATAGATATTAATCTTTATAAACTTTCTTCATAAAGTTTTTTTTTTTTAATTCTAAAAGGTTAAAGGAATTTTCTTGTGCCACACAAATAGTTATTAGTAAATATAGAACTACAGACATGGAAGAATTTTTTAGGTTAAATATAACTATCAATCCATGCTATTGAACTCCTTTATTTGCTATATTTTAACAAAAACAGTGATATGATACTGATTTTTTGTAGCTTTTTTTATATGTATTTCTAAAACATATGTCTAGTAAGCCCTAAGGTCCAATCCTCAAACCACATATACATTATTTTTAACAGTGGTTAGAGATCCAAATGTGAATATGGGACAATAATAAGACCCACAGTAGACGTAATAAAGAAGTCAAATAGAATTAGCCTTAGCTATTCTGTCTTTTGTAATAACCTGAGATGGCAATTATTTTTGGCTCACATCAAGTTACTGCAATTCAAATATTATTGAATTACAATATATGTTTAAATAAAAATGATAAATCTTCAAGCTTATTACAAGAACAATATATTACAGAATTGAGCTAGATGCTAATACATAACAGCTTTCACTTTATATGCCACGTGATTTATATTTACATCTCAGGAGCGAATTCCACAATCAGTTTAGATTAGTTGAGGCTAAAACAAAAAGTGTCCTAAATCTTCCCCTATGTTTTTCTCCTTTTTCAAAATGGATGGGCAGTAGTGTAAATATTATATGGTTCACTTGAAGCATAAAAACAAAACAAAACAAAACCTTTTCTTAAAAAGAGTACAAGAAAAAATATTTAAGAACCTCTTAAGAAAACAATGCAAAAGAAAAAGAGGAGCAGTAGTTATTGGAAATAATTGTATTCTAACAAATATAAGAGACCCTAAAAGGTTTCACAAAAACAATTGTGCAATATTGGAATTTAAAAAATCAAAACACTCTTGAGTAAATACATCATCCATCTTGTGTTCTTTGTTTTTGTCCTAAGAAATATAGTGACTGGGATTAGTTTTCCCAAATAAACTAATCCTGTTTCAGGGAAATGTCGTTTTCAGTATAAAAACACCTGTGTCACACTTCCAACTCTTGTGCTGGAAAGTTTTCTCATTGTGTGCAGTGTTTACTTGTTCCTCAGCGGGGTCTGCGGATGCTAATGGACTCACAGCAGTGCCTCCTACTCCAGTTATTACAGGTCTAATTCAGTCATTAACATTTCATTAATGGACGGGCTTCCTAGTAGCCTGCAAGGCTGTGCGATATTGATGAGCTCCTTGCTCAAAGAAACACGTCTTTAAGGTGGACTGCTTTAGATACAGAGTGTTTTAGAGAAGGTTTTGCAGAGGGAAAAAGCATGAATTGTCTTCTGAGGGTTTGGCTAAAATTTTAGGTTAAGACAAAACAGAGATTTAAAAAGTTTTGTCCGTTACCCACAGGGGTTCCACAGCATTTTATAAATTGAGTACACTTTTCATTCTAGGATGGGTGGTTAACTAATGACTCCCTCCTTTCCCAAAACAAAATGCTGTGCATGTGTCCCCTGTAGGAAATCTCAAGCTGATTTTCTATAGCAATGTAATCTTTGCTGTTGTGTTGTACCTGGGAGTACCAACTTGAAGAAGTAGCCTAATGAATATGCCATTTAACCCCTTCTTTTACCACCACTACTGGCACCACAGAAACACATTCTGAACTTAACACCCTCCAGTCACTGTCTCCATTTTGCTCCCTCTGCCCAAGCTTTGGTCCTAACCACCCAATAAAGCTAAGCTGCAGGGAAACCAGTGATCCCCCTGTTGCCACTTCAGCAGGATTTAATTCAGACTCAGCCCTTTTTACCCCCTGGGTTCAATGAGCCCACAGTTTAGTGGTTTTCTTACCATTCTACCAGCTACACCTTTGCAGCCTTCTTTACTGGCCCCAAGTCTTCTAACTACAGGTTGAAAGCTCTTCCCCTTCCATCCTTTGGTGACTGTTCAACTCAATAGCTGTAAGTATCTTTTCTGTGCATGGGATTTCCAAATCTAAATCTTTTGTCCTAACTTCATTTTCTGGTCCTGAGAAAGTTAAGTGGTTTTAATTCTAGCTTTGTCACTAACTTTCTATGCACATTCCCTTAATTTTCTTTTCTGTAAAATGAAAGTGTTAAACTATTAGATCTCTAAGGTCTCTTCAAGCTCTAAAATTCTATGAGTAGGAGTCTAAGCTTTGTATAAAGCAGGACAATCAGATCTAAGTGTATGAACTCTATCCCCAGTCCTCCTATTAAAAAAATTATCTTCCTATGCAACTGAGAATTGAAATATATTGTATCATACAAATTTCTAATGCAAGTACTTTGTGAAAATTACTAATTTGATACCATAATTATGCTTGTAATGTAAAATTAAGTACAGCCATATTGCTTGTAACTGTACATAGAACTTATATTGTTGCAATAAAGTGTGTTTAAATTCCATTACATAACTTTATTGTACTTTCTAATAGCATTCACAGTTTCAATAGAAAAGAAAGGAAGGAAGTAGTCAAAAGAGAATGATTGTGGTTCCTGTAAGGTCTATTTTGATGCTTGTAAGTGATAAATAGTTTCCTACAAGTACCTTTAAGTTTCTTTATGGTCAATGTTATGTTTTTCTTATGCTAAGCTTGGCAATTAGTAGAAACAGGATTAGGGTTGAGTCATTTCAGAAAACATTGAATAAGATTATCTGTAAAAACTTATTCTATGAGATATGATTTGTATTTCATTAATGTGGACTTCAAGGTTTTTAAAAATTTATTTGGTATACATTTTTAGATACTTTAAATTTCTGATTTCTAGAACCATACTCTTCAGATTTAGCCATAAATATGAAAAGCTGTGGTTACGTTTATGAGATGGAGGAAAAAATGAGGAAGGTCAAGACTTTTTATTATTATTTTTTTTATTTTTTAAAGATTTTATTTGTTTGTTATTTTTTTTAGAGAGAGGCAGAGAGGGAGAGAAACATCAATGTATGGTTGCCCTTCACCGGCCTCCAGCCACGAACCTGGCTGGAGACCTGGCCTGCAACATGGTTATGTTGCCCTGGCTGGGAATAGAACCAGCAACCTTTGGGTTCTCAGGCTGGTGCCTTACCTACCCACTGTGCCACCAGCCAGGGCAGATCAAGAATTTCTAAAATTACATAAATTGATAATCCAAGGTAAATGGTTATGTTTCCTACAGAAAACTATAATGGTGGTGAGCTAAGGAACTAGTTGTTGCTTATTTAATACCAGAGAAACATGCATAAGTTATAGATCAATGGCCAAAGCTTTATTTGAACACACAGATCTAGAGTAACTTTGTTTATTTTAATATAACAAAAAAGTAAGATACAGCTTTAAAAAGATGGGTTGAATAAAGACAGATGGGTTGAATAAAGACAGCAAAAGCCTTTACTAAAATATCATAATTTCTTTCTTTGTAAATTATCATCTTCACTTTGGTTTTCTCATCATTTAAAAGATTTCACTCCTTTAAAACAAGAGAATCCCCTAGTTTTCTAAGATACAAATGTGACATAATTAAAGAATGAAAATATTTAAGTTTCACTTATATTTTAGTTTTATAATTTATATGGAAAAAACGTACAGAATTTTTGTTAAAATCATGTTAACTGTTATTTATAACAATTAAAGTCAAGGTTACTGCAGCAAAGAGAAATATTACAGCCTATTTATCAATAAAAATAATATGCGTTTGTCACTCAAGCTACCTCTATAATACAAATCTCTAATATTTGAATTCTTTCTGAAGACTCTTCCTTGATTCTTATCTAGTCACTTAAACTATAGTATACCTTCACATATTTTTGTTTCTTCTAATGGTTCATTATAATGAACCTTCAAAATAACCAAGAATGCTCTCCCATGCATGTGTTTTGACAAGTGCCTAAACCTAGTACCTGGCAAAGGGCTTTATTCATTAGTGTGAATAGGGTCTGAAAGTAAATCACAAAGAACTTTTAGTTGTCTACATCAGTTCAACTTGATTCAATATGGTAAACTCCCCTCCTAGTATGATTTTCAGTTATCTTCATTTCCAGCAATTGCATAAAGGACCATAATCCATCTGCCCAGGAGTTGATAGTCTTGTCTCCATCCCACATTAAGATTTTGCTGCAGATACCCTAAAATTGTGCAGATGCTCCAGATCATTCTTCTATGTCAATGCCATTCCAAACTCTGCAGGAATGAATATTACACACTGGTCACTTTGCCAGGCATGTTTTAGGCCTTGAGTAAAATATGAACAACTGTTGAATAGGTTTTTACTAACATAGTACTTTTCTATTGCTGACCCTCTAGTTTAGAAATGTGACTTTATAATGTTCTGCAGAAAGCAACTGGTCTCCCATTTTTTCTCGATCTACCATTTTAGATAAATATCATCAGTTCCCTGTCCCTCATAATATGATTCAGCACATTGTATTACTAGCTATGTCTGAATTTGAATATTCTTTCTCCATGCCTGGTTATGGAATTGCGGTTAACACTGCAACTCTGTTTGAAATACTCGTGTCTGTTTGACAAGCTCTTTCTCATGCTTCAAGCCAAGATGTTAGCTTCCCCTACCACCTGTTTCTCTTCTGTGGTCCCAAAGCTTTGGGCATAACCTCTCTTTAAGTTTTATGTTACTTAAAACAGTGCATTAGGATCAATATGTACTTCCCTAACTAAACTAAAAACCACAGTTTAAGGATTTTTTTAACCATTGTGTGTATAATGCCCAGAATGTTGCCTCATAAGTAGTAAAAATTAGAGATATGTTGGTTATTAAATTTTCATTTATTGATGAAACTGGGCATTTAGTAAATATTAGTGCTATGAACTGATGTGTCCATCAATATTCATATGTGATGGTATTTGGAAATGGGGCCTTTGGTAGGTAATTAGGTTTAGATAAGGTCATGAAAGTGGTGTCCTTATTATGGGATAGGATTAGTACCCTTACAAGAGAAATCAGGCAGCTTGCTCTTCTCTCTCTGTCTCCATTATATGAGGACACAGTGAGATGGTGGCAGACTGAAAACCAGGAAGAGAATCTTCACTCAAGCCCAAACATTATGGCACATTATCTCAAAGATATCAAACAGAACTGTAAAAAAATGAATTTCTGTTAAGTCATTCAGTCTATGTAATTTCCTTATGGTAGCTCAATCATACAATGTATTTAGTATTCTTTCCTTTTTCTCTAAAAGAAAATGAAACAATAGGGTGCCGGCCAGTGAACCCAAGGGTCGCTGGTTCCATTCCCAGCCAGGGCAACATAATCA